>BHFT01039099.1:0-83464 GCA_004320025.1 Laticauda laticaudata
ACCTAGAAGCCAAGAGGAACCTAGGGGCCAAATTTCAAGTTTGCAGGCTTTACGGTTCTGGAGATTTTGTGATGATGAGGTTTTATATATAGATAGATAGATTCTGAAATACAAAGTTAATGCATAAGCCAATTTGCCAGCCAGCTCAGCCTATTGCAAGAATCCAATTCCTCTATCAGTTACATCCCTTGAACCCCCAAAATGAATTCCTTTGCTTACTATCTTCTGTCGGAGGGTGTGGGTGTGGGTGTGTGTGTGTAAAACCAGCCCAGAAGTGTCTTTCTTCTTCTTTTTTTCTTTTTCTTTTTCAATGTTGCTTCAGATCAGAAACCCCTGCAGAAATCAAACATGGACCGGTAGCCACTCAACCGATTCAGCCCCCTGACCTTTAGCAAAATAGGAAGATGGAGAAGCTCTCTACCTGTTGAATATCAGCCTTCCTCTGAGCCAGGGAGGGAGGCCAGGGACTGCCTGATCTAATGTGATCTGGGGGAGGGGGCAGTGGGGAGGGGGTCGGCTTCTCCCATCCAGCATGTGGTCTCTTCCATCTGGTCTTTATTAAAAGTCTCTGCAAAATGCACATTCCAGGATTTAACCCTTTCTGTGCTAGGGGTGGGCAAAACCCGCAACCCATCACCCTTCTCTTCCCTCTCCATGTTCCCCTCTTTAATAAAAATCCCCCTTTTTTAAAATAATAATAATAATAATCCAGGAATAAAACCCCTCCTTTGGCATCTTCTCTTCTATCCATCCCTCTCCCCACCCCACTCAAATCTGGGAAGCAGTAAAAAAAACACAACAAAATTTGTGATCAAAGGGGGTGTTTTTTTAAAGGGAGGGAAGGAGGGAACGATGCAGGAATGCTAAGAATTGGAACCAATTGATGGGGGGAGTATGAGAATGATGTGCCCCCTACTCTTAAAAATGCTCCCTTTTGAAATGTGTGTGTGTGGGGGGACAGGATCAGAAAGATCTGGAAAAGAACCCACCCACCCCCAATTCTCAAAGCACCCCCAAATAAAGTTAGTTTTTTCTCCATTGAGAGCCAGCCAATTTTCCCCAAGGATTTTTAAAAAGATCTTGCACCCTCCTGCAAAGGGTTAACAATTTTGGGATTTAAGGGGGTGGGGGAGTTAGAAGCCCCAGCATCAATTTAGAGGTTTCCCTGCCCCCCAACTCACCACCCTAAGGGGGCTGGACGAAGCCAGGCAGAGTCAGGAAACACTGAAATTTAAGACAATTGTGCCTTTTTTTTTCTTTTCCCCTTTTTTTATAGAGGTGCAAATACAGGCCAGATGGGGAGCGGAGAATACTCAGAAAAGGGGTTAGTTTGCTAACCAGGATTAGAGACTTGTGCAAGCTGAAAGCAACAGGCATCCTGGTTGGGGGGAAAAAGCAGGAAATGTGTGGATTCCGGGCAATAAAAGTACAGAAAATTCCTATGCTCTGGGCGAGGAGAGGTGTGTAAAATTTGATGCACAGGTAGTCCTCGACTTATGACTGACAGGGAGCCCACAATTGCTGTTGCTAAGCGAGATATTGGTTAAGTGAATTTGGCCCCACCTTTCTTGCCGCTGTTGTTAAGTGAATCACTGCAGTTGTTAAGTTAGCCACCTGGTTGTTAAGTGAATCTGGCTTCCCCGTTGATTTTGCTGGTCAGGAGGTTGCAAAAGGGGATCACCCAGGACGCTGCGACCGTCATAAATATGAGCCAGTTGCCAAGCATCTGAAAACTCAGGTGACCGTGAGGATGCTGGAACAGTCGTAAGTGTAAAAAATGATCATCATTGTTTTCAATGCCATTGTAACTTCGAATGGTCACTAAAGGAACTGTTGTAAATCAAGGATTACCACTATTGCTGAGTACCCATCTCTAGAAAGCAGCAATAATTGGACAGAAACCTGATGTGTGTGAGAGAGAGAAGGGGGAAGAGAGAGGAAGAAAAAGAGAGAGAGGGAGGGAGAAAAAAAGAGAGAGATAAAAGAGACACAGAGACAGAAAGAAAAAGAGGGGAGAGGAGAGGGAGAAAAAAGAGAAAGAGACAGAGAGAAATAAAAGAGAGAGAGAGGGAGGGAGAAAGAGAGAGACAAAAAGAGACAAGAGAAAGAAAAAGGAGAGAAAGAAAGATGGAAAAAGAGAGAGGGAGAGAAAGAGACAGAGAGATAAGGGGGAACGGAGAAAGAGAGAGAGACAGAGAGACAGAGAAAAGAGAGAGAAAGAAAGATGGAAAAAGAGAGGGAAAAAAAGAGAGAAAGAGAAAAAAAGCAGGAGAAAGAAACAGAAAGAGACACAACATAGTGAGATAAAGAGACAGAGATAAAAGAGAGAGAGAGGGAGGGAGAAAAACAGAGAAAGACAAAGAGTGATAGAGAGAAAAATAGAGAGAAAGTGAGATGGAAAAAGAGAGAGGGAGAAAAAAGAGAGAAAAAGAGAGGAAAAAAGATGGAGAAAGAAAGAGAAAGAGACACAGAAAGACAGTGAGAGAAAGAGACAGAGAGAAAAAAGAGAGAGATGGAGGGAGAAAAAGAGAAAAAGACAAAGAGAGATAGAGAGAAAAATAGAAAGAAAAAGAGATGGAAAAAGAGAGAGGGAGAAAAAAGAGAGGAAAAAAGACGGAGAAAGAACGAGAAAGAGACACAGAAAGACGGTGAGAGAAAGAGACAGAAAGAGAGCGACAGAGAAGGAGAGAAAGAAAGAGGGGAAAAGAAGGAGAGACCGAGAAAAAGAGAGAGAGACAGGGAGAGAAAAAGAGGGAGAAAGAGAGAGTGAGAGAAAGAGACAGACATATATAGAGAGGGAGAGAAACAGAAAGAGTGAGAGAGAGAAAAAGTGTGTGTGTGTGTGTGAAAGCATCCCTGTTGATCTACCTAGGTGTTTCTGTTTTGCAAATTTCCCTGCTACTCTGGAAGGTTTCAACCCTGGCTCGTCTTTGCACACAATCACACCAGCCCCCCCCTTTCCCCCCCCCCNCACCAGCCCCCCCCTTTCCCCCCCCAAAAAAAAAGGCTTTGGTGAAACTTCTAAATATTATCCCTCCTTCCAAGTTATGGGGAAGGGGAGGGGGGGGAAATGCGAAGCCCCCACCCCGCAGCCCTGGTTTCGAAAGGGAGGCAGCAGCCCTATAAACATTCAGGAAGAAGCAAATCACTGAAAATAGAGCAAGGAATGGCAATTTAAACAGTCCTTTCTCCTGCCTTCCCAACCAGAGGAGGAAAAGATTTTGGAAGATAGGCATGTCAGCAAGCTGGAAGGTTCTAGAAACCTCAGGATCTTCTAATTATCTTAAAATTAAAGGCTTGGCGGAGAGAGCCCTGCATTTTCGCTGAGCTTTTCCAATCCCCTCTGGGCCCGTATATTCCTTTATTGCTCAAACCGCAAACTTTACACAATATCTTTCTATATCTCCCTTCCTGTCCATTTCTAAGCTCTTTTTCCATTAACCTGTTATTAGTTCCCCATGCTTTGCACTTGTAAACTGGAGGCTAAAACAGAGGATCTGGGCCTGGCTAGTCTAGGGAAGAGAAGGACCAGGGGAGACAGGAGAGCATCTTGCAATATTTGAGGGGCGGCCCCAGAGAGGAGGAAGGGGGTCAAGCTATTTTCCNGTCGGCTACTATGTCAAGTACACAACCAGTCGGGACGGCCAACGCTTGGAGAGGAGCGAAGGGCAAACAGACACCAGCTCAGGAGCTTCAAGTAAACCCAGGGGGAGGGGGTTGGACTAGATGACCTAAAATGTCCCTTCCAACTCTGTTATTCTATATTCAATGGAACAGAAGTTGCCTTCAGAAGTTGTGGGAGCTTCATCCCTGGAGGCTTTCAAGAAGAGACTGGAGTGCCATTGGTTAGAAATTGGTGTAGGGTCTCCTGCTTGGGCAGGGGTTGGGCTAGATGACCTACAAGGTCCCTTCCAACTCTGTTAATCTGTTAAACCCTTGCAATCCTAGGCTGCATTAACACGGGGAGAGAATCAAGAAGGGTTCATTCCATTTTATCACCCCTTAGTTAAGACCACCCCGGGAATAGAGCAGCCAGTTTTGGTCGCCATATTATTGAAAAAAAAAAGAATATTGAGACTCTCGAAAGAGTGCCGAGAAGAGCAACCAAGAGGATGAGGGGGCTGGAAGGTAAAACATAACAAAGTACAGTTGCAGGATTTGGGAAGGGCTAGTCTAATGAGAAGAACATTGGACAACCATTTGTCTGAATTGACATGACATCTCCTGCTTAAGCAGCGGGTTGGACTAGAAGACCTCCGAAGGTCCCTTCCGACTTTGTTAGTTTGTTATTTCTGTTAAGGACGAAGAGTAACCTGGTAGCAATCTCACAATATTTGGGGGGCTGCCCAAAGAAGAAAGGGGTCCACCTGTTCTCCAGAGCCCCAGAAGGCAGGGCAAGAAGCAACAGATGGAAACGAATCAAGGAGAGAAGCAACTCAAAAACAAAGAGAGATTTTCTGAGAGTTGGAATAATGAACCAGTGGAACAACTTGCCACCAGAAGTTGTGGGTAGCTCCATCACTGGAGGTTTTTAACAAGAGACTGGATAACCATTTGTCTGGAATGGTAGAGGGTTTCCTGCCTGAGCAGGGGGCTGGACTAGAAGATCTCCAAGGTCCCTTCCAACTCCCGATGTTCTAATGTTCTATGTTCGGCCACACACAAACCACCAGCTTTCTTGTTTTAGCTGCACCCTTTAGGCTGACTTTTTAGTGTTCCTCTCTAGGTGGCCAGTCCTCATGACTCTCAGATATAAAACCTTTCTTTCTTTCTTTCTCTTTTCTTTCTTTCTTTCTTTCTTTCTTTCTTTCTTTCTTTCTTTCTTTCTTTCTTTCTCTCCTTTCTCTATTTCCTTTCCTTCCTTCCTTCTTTCCTTTCTTTCTTTCCTTCCTTTCTTTCCTTTCTTTCTCTCCTTTCTCTATTTCCTTTCCTTCCTTCTTTCTTTCCTTCCCTTCCTTCCTTCTTTCTTTCTTTTCTTTCTTTCTTTCCTCCCTTCCTTCCTTCTTCTCTTTCTTTTCTTTTCTTTTTTCTTTTCTTTCCCAACCCTTGGAAGCAACACCGTCCTTCTAGCCCAGTTGGCACTGCCTTCTTTTCAACCTCCTCTTGCCTTGCCAGGGGATGAGATGGGAGGCACCGTTTTTCAACCTTTCCTCAAGCTTAAAAAAAAAAAAAAGAGAGCGGGCCACATTCACTTTCTTGCGTTTGCCCCCCCCCACCGCTCTCTCTCCCCCCAACCCAGGAGCCACATTGCATTTCTCCGTTTGTTTTGTTTGAACTTCCAGCCCGTTAGAAATCAGTCCTTTTTTATTTGTTCACGCAAAGCCCCATCACAATAATCGGGGGGGGGGGTTTGTGTTGTTTTGTTCTGTTTTTTGCTTCGACCACCAAGGAGACCCCAAAACCACATCCGCGTACGCAGTCAATGATATAAAACCCCCACCATACACACACACACACACACACACACAGCGCAGATCCGAGAGGTCCCCAGCACAACTCCGTTTTTGAACGCCGGCAGCCCGCCCTGCCTTTACCCACGATGCCGCTCTCCAGGGAGAGCCTCGCACATTGAACGGTGTGCATTGTGTGTGTGTAAGTGAGAGAGAGAGAGAGATGGAAAGTTTCGGGAAGCCCGTTTTTGTCCAGCCATAAAGCATCAACCAAGTGTATTGAATGGGCTGTAAACCCAGAGAAACCTTTTTGGTCAAAGTTTTTTTTGTTTAAGTTCCGTAGTGGGAAAATTCACCTGAGCCTCTGCGTGGATCTGTGACTCAGTGCGAAAGAAGCTTGACGGGGGGGGGGGGGGGAGGAAGAAATCCGGTTTCTTCCGACTATGAGACTAGAAACTTATAAAAACACACACACACACATATACACACATCCCCGGGTTGAGAACTTACCGCTTGGCTGGAGCGCGGGCAGAGGGCGCAACAAATTGTCTCGGTTTCATTCCCTCCCTCCTCGGCTTGGCAAAACACCAACCTATTTCTTTTTTTTCTTTTCTTTTTCCCCCCTTTTTTCCTTCATTTCCATCTGGTCTGGAAGTCTCTTGGATAAAAAGGCTACCTCCAGGTCTCCAGGCAGCACGAGTCGCAAGCCAGGGAGGGGGCGCCACGTTGCAATAGGAAGGGCTTCTCGCCTCCCTCTACCCCCCCCAAACAAGTCTCTTTACTCAGTAAAAGCCGAGTTCTGAGTCCGGTTTTGGGGCTCAACCCGAGCTTGGGGTGCGGTGCGGTGGGGGAGGAAAACATGCCTGCGGGCGCCCCTCCTGCTGGTGTCTCTGCATTCCTGGCAGCTGTCCAGATGTGGCAAAGGGAGGGGAGGAAGCCCTCTCTGGCATTGGCCAGGGTTGGGGTCCTTGTGTGCCCACCTGGCTCGGGAGCAAGCAAGGCCATCTCGCGCTTCCTCCCTCCCCCCCCGCCAGGGGCTGCGGCTGCGGGGTTCACACACTGGTCCGGCAAGTGGCCGGTTGGCAAGGTCGGTTGGCCGAGGCGGTCGGGGCGGTTTTCTCCGACGGGTTGACCACCCAGCGGTAACACTGGGTGACGCTCCTGCTTTTGGCCTGAGCTCCGCAGCGGGTACAGTAAACGATGCCCAGAGCCAACATGATCACCAGGAAGACCGAAATGGGCACCAACAAAGCCACCAAGAGCCAGCGGTCGTCCTTCCTCTGCCGTCCCTCCCCAGAAGAAGCCGGGCTGGGGGGAGGCGAGGTGGGGAGGGCCGCCCTGACTCCCCCAACGACGGGGTCCCCCTTCTCATCCGAAGGGGAGGGAGACCGGGGAGTCGGAGGGTCCGCGGGGTCATCCGGAGCGGGCGTGACGGCAAGAGACGTCGGAAGAAGAAGAAGAGGAGGAGGAGGAGGAGGATCGGAAGCCGCGGGGGTGGGAGGGAGGACCTCGGGGTGCCCCGGCGGGGAGAACCCGTGCTCCAGGGGAGAAAAGCGGGCGTCCCACGCGCCGTCGAACTCGGGGGCCTCCGTGGACGGCACTGGAGGAGGGAAGACCAGCCGGTCCGGCACCGACAAGAACGAAGCGGCCGAATCCGACGACGAGCTGGCCTCCCCGTCGCGGAAAAGCGAGAAGCGGACCGGCGGCGGCGGAGGCTGTGCGCTCAGGTCGTCCGCCTCCCTGGTGGTGAAGCGCACGTGGAAAGAAGGGTCGTCGAGCCAGGCCTCGGGCGGGGTGGCGTCGGGCCCGTCCAGCCCGTCCACGGGGCTGCAGCTGATGCCGTCGGCTTCCAGGTCGAAGCCCTCGGTGCAGTAACACTCGAAGCCGCCCACGTAGTTCACGCACATCTGCTGGCAGACGCCCGGGATCTGGCACTCGTCGGTGTCCACGCACTGGCCGGGCTCGTCCTCGGCGGGGCTGAAGCCCAGGTGGCAGCGGCAGAGGAAGGAGCCCTCCGTGTTCTCGCACTGGTGCTCGCACGGCGCTTCCACGCACTCGTCTAAATCCTCGCACTGGTGCCCGTCGGAAGCCAGCTCGTAGCCGGCCGGGCAGCGGCACCTGTAGCCGTCCCCGCTCTCCTCTTCCTCCTCCTCGGCCACGCAGTCGAACTGGCAAGGCCGGTGGCGGCAGGGGTCGTGGGCGGCGCAGGAGTGGCCGTCGGGGAGCAGCAGGTAACCGGCGTGGCACTCGCAGGCGTAGCCCGAGCCCTCGTCCACGCACAGCTGCTGGCAGCCGCCGTTGTCTCCCTCGCACCAGCTGGCCGCGGAAGCCGAGGCCGCCGAGGAAGAGGAGGAGGAGGAGGAGGAGGAAGAAGAGGAGGAAGAGGCGGCGGCGGCCCCCGACGGGTCCCTGCACAGCGGAGGGTTCTTGGACCAGCCCACGCGCCCGTCCTCCTTCTGCAGGCACAGCAGGGACAGCAGAGAGGCGCCGGCCGGGCAGCCCACGGAGGCCACGGTCCCGAAGGGCACGAAACGCGGAGGAGCACCGACGGCGGAGGCAGAGGCGGCCAGCTGCCCGAAGGGAGCCTCGTAGGCCACGCTGGCCCCTTCTTCGCCGGCCTCCAAGCCGGCGCACATCCCTCGGAAGGCGAAGCGGCAGAGGTAGCCGTCCACGGGCCCCGCGCAGGAGCCTTCCAGCCACTGGAAGTCGCGGTCGTCCAAGGCCACGCAGCGCGGCGCGGCGCAGCCGGCGGCTCCCGCGGCCGCCCCGACGCCGCGGGCCCAGTTGCTGTAAGCCGTCTCTTGCTCGCCGGTGACCCAACTGAAGCCGCGCAAGGGCCGCTGCGGGAAACACTGGCGCGGCTGGCGCTGCAGCCCGATCCAGAAGAGACGGGGCGGGCCGGGCTGGCGGCTGCCGGCCAACAGCTGGCTCACCTGGGCCGCTTCTTCGGCTCGTTTCAGCGTGGCCAGGTTGCCCCCTTGCTCCCGGCAAGCCCGCCAGGCCTCGAGGAAGCTGCGCGGCTGGGAGTAGAGCGCGTAGCAGCCGTCGGGATCGCAGTTGGCTTCAGGATCCGGCCGGCCGGGCGGCGGCAGCTGGAAGAGCAGCAGCAGCAGCAGCAGCAGCAGCCCGGCCGGGCCGAGCGGCAGCCGAGGGGCGAGCATGGTTGTGCTTGCGCCGTGGGCCTCCGGCGCTCTGACAAACCCACCGACCGCCCCCCGCCATCCCCGGCCTTCTTCCCCCTCCCCGTCCGGGGAGGAGGCGCTCCGCTTCCCCGATCCCCGCCTCCGGACCTTGTAGGACGCGGATCTGAACTCCAGCCACGCAGGGAGGGGAGGGAGGGAAGGGAAAGGCAAAGCAAGGCGGAGGAGGGTCCGCCCGCTGCCTGCTTTCCCGTCCCCCGTCCCCCCCAGGGTCGAGGCTCTTGGAAGCGTCTATTCAGAGAATAACAGAGTTGGAAGGGACCTTGGAGGTCATCTAGTCCAACCCCCTGCTCCAGCAGGAGAGTCTATGCCAAATCTTAGCCTCTACCTAGGATCGAACTCACAGCGTAGTGATTGCTCCACCTCTAGGCCACCGGAGCTGTCTGCCGGGCCTTTACTGGTCTAGCCACGAGTGGGCGCTGCCGCTGGGACCTGGAGGGGCTCCTCTCCTCTACATTTCAGCCCCTGACCTGGGATGGCAGGTGGGCTTGATGGGATAAAGTGGGGAGGGGTCTGCGCTTCTGAAACTAATGTTGAGGGGCTGCCCCAAAGAAGACGGGGGGGGGAGGGGTCAACCTGTTCTCAGTCCAGAGCATCTTGAAGGCAGGATGAGAAGCAACGGATGGAAAACTAACCTGGAATCGAGGAGAAGCTTCCTAACAGGGAAGAACAATTAGCCAATGGAACAGCTTGCCACTAGAGTTTGTGGGTTGGTCACTGGAGGTTTTGAAGAAGAGACTGACAGCCTCTTGGAATAGTATATGTCTCCTGCTAAGCAGGGGGCTGGACTAGTGATCCATTCCAACTCTGTTATTTCTGTATTCTGAGCAAGGGGCTGGACTAGAGGATCTCCAGGGTCCCTTCAAATTCTATTCTGTTCTATTCTATTCCTTATTCTATTCTATTTCTATTCTATTTCTATTTCTATTCTATTCTTTATTTCTATTCTATTCTATTCCTTATTCTATTCTATATCTATTTCTATTCTATTCTTTATTCTACTCGACTCAACTCGACTCAACTCTATTCTATTCCCTATTCTATTCTATTCTATTCTATTCTATTCTATTCCTTATTCTTTCTGTTCCTAAATAAATCTGTTCTATTCTGTTCTGTTCTGTTCCCAGCCAGCAGGATCCAAAGATGCCATGCTGGTTGGAGTTCCTCACCCACAGAAGGGCGATCCACACTTACGACCAAAATCTTTCTTGATTCATCCATTCTTTGGTTCCAAACAACATTCCCAGCATAGCCGGAAATTAAAGAGAAACTTCCTAATAGTGAGGACAATTAACCAGTGGAACGACTTGCCACTAGAAGTTGTAGTTGCTCCATCACTGGAGGTTTTTAAGAAGAGACTGGACTTATCCGGAATGGTCTAGATATAGGGTCTCCTGCCTGAGCATGGGGTTGGACTAGAAGACTTCCAAGGTCCCTTCCAACTCTGTTATTCTGTATTCTTATTTTTTTTTTAGTCAAGTTTGTTTTAATTTATATGTAAGTAGTTTGAATACAGTGTATTGTCCTGGTATACCATTTTACAAAAAGGAAAGGGGGAAAAAAGATAACACCTATACTAATAATACTAATACTAATAATAGTAATACTAATACTACTAATAATAATATCACAAAATAAATCTAATCATATTGATAATTATATTCATTTATTTATGTCCCTATTAAATATATGGGCATACATATAATTATAGACAACATTCATGTTTTCTGTTATTCTGAGCTGGGGGCTGGACTAGAGAACCTTCAAGGCCCCTTCCAACTCTGTTATTCTGTGTTCTGTGTGGAGTTTACTGTCCACCCACTTTAAAATCATGCTGGCTGGGGGATTCTGGGAGTTGAAGTCCACCCCACTTAAAGCATGCTGGCTGGGGGATTCTGGCAAGCTGAAGTCCATGCATCTTAAAGTTGTCACGATTGAAAAAAAAACAAACCCTAAAGGAAACCTTGCAAAACTAAGTTCACACTAAGCTGTGGTTGCATTTCATCCCTGCCAGAATTCCTCTCTGCTACAAGCTACAAATCCTCTTGCACTTCACAAATTCCATCAGCTGTGCCTGGTATCTGGCTCGGGGCCTTCATAGCTCTGCGTTCGTGCCATGTCAATCATACCTGGGCATCGGTTCAGGTCACAATGACCAGAAACAGTGGAGGAAACCCAGGGCCTCCATCCGAAAGAGTGACCGATCGTTTCAACACAAACACACACACACACACATGCTTTGCAATTTGCTTTGGCAAGCTCTGACGCCAGGAACCCCAATTGGCTCAAGTCCTGCATCCAACCCCAATGCGCCTAGGTAATTGGTTTGGGTCCCTGCCAAACAGACCAGATTTGACTTGGATTTAAATCACACTACACAGTCACCAAGGGCCCTGGAAGCAGGATGGGTGGCCCTTCCCAAAGACAGCAGAATTAAGCAACAAAGCTGCTTCCATCCTAAAGCACACATCTAATTTTGGGGCAATTAATCCAGGATTAAGCTGGACTGGGAAACCGTCTCTGTTTTGATCGAATGCCCACTATATTTTATCCTAAACTTTTCCTAAACTTTTCTTACCATGACAAGATCACGCCTTCCCACCTATTCCTGCTTAATTATTATTTTATTTTAATGGCACGGGTGCCAAGGAAGATAGGGAAAGACAGAGAAAAACATGGATTCAAAGAAATTGGAAGGAAATTCTCCAGCTTACTGGAGATGAAGTAGAAAAAAAAACTTTGCAGGAAAATGATTATTATTATTATTTTTCATTGTAAAGTGGAGTTTTTGCACAGTGTGGCTGGTGCTGACCAGATGTAGCTCAGCTATTGGATTTAATCACAGCCTGTAAAATTAGTTGGATATGATCAACCGGTGGGGAAGCGGATGCCCTAAATTACAAAGCAGGGAACCAAGTTTTAAATGAACTCAGCAGTGCTCTGTTAATTATTGTTATTTTTTTAAAAAGAGAAGGACTTGATAGCAGTCTTCCAATATTTGAAGGGTTGCCTCAAAGAAGAAGAGGGGTAGTCAACCTATTTTCCAAAGCAGCTGAAGGCAGGACAAGGGGCAACGGATGGAAACTAATCCAGAAGAGAAACAACCTGCAATTAAGGAGAAATTTCCTGACTGTGAGAACAATCAACCAGTGGATCTACTGTACTTGCCTATAGAAGTTGTGGGTGCCCTAACACTGGATGTTTTCAAAAGAGATGGGACAACCATTGGCCTGAATTGGTATGACGGCTCCTGCTTCAACAGGGTTGGACTAGAGGACCTCCAAGGTTCCTTCCGGCCCCAGGATAACGGAATACAGAATTGGAAGTTCAGCGTATTGTATGAACCCAGTCTCCTCACTCTGAGATTTTACCCTTGGCTGCACAATTCCTTCGTGCCTTTTGAGCAGCCAAGAAATCAGAACAGAGCTGGAAGGGAGCTCAGAGGTCAACTAGTCCAGCCCTCCCTGCTCAGGAAGGAGGCCCTGTATCATTTCAGACAAATGGTTGCCCAGTCTCTTCTTAAAAAGCTCTTAGTGTTTTTAATGCTTCTGGAGACAAGCCGTTCCACTGATTAATTGTCCCCCCTGATAGGAAATAACCGTGTATCAGAGTTGGGAGGGACCTTGGGAGATCTTCTAGTCCAAACCCCTGGTTAAGCAGGCAACTAGTTGCCCAATCTCTTCTTAAAAACCTCCAGTGATGGAGCATCCACAATTTCTGAAGATACTACACTTGATCTTAGCCAAAAGGCCGAGTAGCTATACAGCCTCTGAAGACAAGCCATTCATTGTTCTTGCCGTTATGGAAATTCCTCCTTCGTTCTAGGTTGCTTCTCTCCTTGCTTAGTTTTCTAATCTTAGATTACGTGTTCTTAAGCTTTGTTTCTCTGATTATGGGTGCTCCATCACTGGAGGTTTTTTTGTTTTTAAAGAAGAGTTTGGACAGCTGTTTGGACAGAATGGTTCCCTGCTTGACACCCAAAAGCCCCCATAGCACTAATCTTATTACATAGCAATGATATTCTGCTGTTTTTACTTGGGACTGGAGTCTTTTTCCTTTCCCTTTTCCTTCTCCTCTTCCTTCACCTCCACACCATACCCCCTTCTAACACTGATGATGTTCTCTGGTTGGGTCATGAAATGTCTGCAAGAAAACCACCAAGCTCAGAGAGCACCAAGGACCCTACAATTAATCTCTTGCATTGAGTTGATAGGATTGTCATTTCTTTAAGAAAGAAAGAAAGAAAGAAAGAAAGAAAGAAAGAAAGAAAGAAAGAAAGAAAGAAAGAAAGAATCTCTCTCTTTTTCCTTTCTTTCTCTTTCTCTTTCCCTGACTCTTCCTCTTCCTCCTCTCCACAAACCCTACTCCCTTCTAGCACTGATGACATTACCAAGTTGGATTATGAAAGAAGAAAACCACCCAGCTTATAGAGCCCCAAAGGCCCCCCCAGCACTAATTTTATTACACAGCTATGATATTCTGCTGTTTCTACTTGGGGCCAGAGCCAAAAGCCAAAAAAACACCCAAGATCTCCCAATCCATGTCCCCCTTTTCTGCTGTGGAGAAGACAGTCCCCATATCCCGCAGCAAGAGAGCGATGGGCGCTGTAGTCCCAAACCCAGCTGGACTGAAAGCTTCAGACACAGCCAGACTGCTTGGAAAGATGGCTGATCATTTTCCAACCATTTGGGGGAATGCACCAAAATCGCAGCCCCCTAATTTTGCCAGGAAGGGTGTGTGTGTGTGTGTTTTTTTTCTTCTCCATTTCTGGGCTCTGACCTCAAAAGCTTCTGCATGAGATTTCTCTTGCTTGAGCAGTGGGGTTGGTCTAGAAGACCTCCAAGGTCCCTTCCAACTCTGTTACAGGCTGTTCATTTCAACTTTTCAGCCCGAAAATCCACCATTCGGTTTTTCTCTTAGCCTCTTAGATGTGAACCAAGCCACACTTCTTCCCAGTTGAATCTGACTGACAGACGGGACCGAGGTGGGTGGAGGGTGGAAATTAGGGGGGCAGATTTTTGGGGGAGGGGGGGGGGGCTTGTCGACACATGGAGGAAATAAATGGAATTCCTTTGGCGTGGGAAGCCCTTCTTCCCTTGCCCGTCTGGTTGCGTTCAAATGCACTGCATTTCAACCAATTCATGGAAAAACCCGGCTGTGCCAGGGAAAAGATTCGAAGGCTTCATCCTATCTCCGCCCAGCCATTTTCCTTTTGTTTCGAGGTGGCTTTGTGGCTTTGCTATATTTTATACGCCCCACAGCCAGCCCGTTTGCTGCTCCCTCCAGCTGGGCCTCGTTTATTTCTATTTATTTCTTTGTCAAACGTCGAAAAGCTGTCCAAATTTACAAGGGACTGGGCTGCGTATCCATCATTAAAAACACTATAATAAACGCTCCAAAGGCTGGCTAGCTTGAGAGAGAGCAATAAATATGTATTCTTTGGACAACCTCCTGTTTCCCAAAGGAGCACCCCGCTCCCCACCTGGGGGTCTGGGGGAAGCGCGAGGTCTCCACAGGACAGGCTGCCCCCCACCTTCCTCTAAGATTTGAGCAGAGTAGGGGCACCTCAAATCTTCGGGAGCATGGCAGATGTTTGGAGAGCTGGCATCGCTATGGGGCACCTCTCCTGGATTCAGTCAATGGGCCTGAAACATGCCAAACCCTTTCCCTTTCTTTCTTTCTTTCTTTCTTTCTTTCTTTCTTTCTTTCTTTCTTTCTTTCTTTCTTTCTTTCCTTCTTTCCTTCTTTCTTTCTTTCTTTCTTTCTTTCTTCCTTTCTTTCTTTCTTTCTTTCTTTCTTTCTTTCTTTCTTTCTTTCTTTCTTTCTTTCTTTCTTTCTTCCTTTTTATTTCTTTCTTTCTCTTTTTTCTTCCTTTTCTTTCCCTTTTTCTTTCTTTCTTTTTTCTTTCTTCCTTCTTCCTTTTTTCTTTTCTTTCTTCTTTTTTAAAATATTTTTTATTGAACATTTTTCAGCAGTTTAAAAATGTATGCACGCTCTTTACAATGTTACAGCATCGCAGAGATTCGTATATAGCTCACAATGACATCACTAATCTTTACTTTTATTTTTATCTAACCATCTGTACCAAATGTCCCAGACCAGATAGTATTCCGATTCACTTCTATCTTTCAGCTTCCTTCCTTCCAAAGAAAGAAAGAAAGAAAGAAAGAAAGAAAGAAAGAAAGAAAAAGAAAGAAAGAAAGAAAAAGAAAGAAAGAGGATCCTCCCTTGTTCTCCATCCTCCTTTCCTGTTTATTATTTATTTATTTTATTTATATCTCATCCTTATTATTTCAACAAATAACTCCAAGTAGCTGAACATATCCAATACATTTTGCTTCCTCCTGTTTTCCCCACAACAACAACCCTTTGAGGTGGACTAGGCTGAGAGATAATAATTTGCCCGGGGTCACCCAGCTGACTTTCATACCTAAGGCAGGACTAGAACTCACCGTCTCCTGGTGATTCGCCCAAACTCACCAATACCTAAGGCAGAACTTGAACTCAGCATCTCCTACTCACACACCGTTACTTCCAAAGCAGGACAGATTTAATCAGCCTGCTGTTTCATTCCCTGCTACTTCTGAAGCGTGTTTGACAGCTGTCATGAAATAAAATAAAATAAATTATTTTGCAGGAGGGAAAAAGAATGAACATTGAAGGAACTTTAATTCACATTCAGTCATGTTTTGAGGTTCTTTTTTTCTTTCTTTCTTTCCTTTCTCTCTTTCTGTCTGTCTGTCTGTCTGTCTGTCTGTCTCTCTTTCCGTTTTCCTTATCCTTTCGCTTTCCCTCCTCTTCCTCATTCTCCTCTCCACAAACCCTGCTCCCTTCTAGCACTGATGACATTACATGGGTTGGGTTAAGAAATGTCTGCAAGAAAATCACCCAGCTTAGAGATACCCAAAGGTCCCCACAACACTAACTTTATTACACAGCTGTGATATTCTGTTGTTTTTACTTGGGGCTGGAGCCAAAAGCCAAAGAAGCACCAAAGATCTCCCTATCCATGCTCCCCTTTTCTGCTGTGGGGATGACAGTCCCCATAACCCGCAGTGAGAGAGTGATAGGCGCTGTAGTCCCAAACCCAGCTGGATTGCAACAAAGCTTCAGCCACAGCCAGACTGCTTGGAATGATGGTTGATAATTTTCCAACCATTTGGGGAACACAACAAAATTGCAACCCATTAATTCACTGGGAATATGTGTGTGTGTGTTTGTTCTCCATTTCTGGGGTCTGAACTCAAAAGTGTGATTAGAGCAGGGGGTTGGATTAGAAGACCTCCAAGGTCCCTTCCAAATCTGATTTTCTGGATTCCTTTTCTTTTGACGTGGCTGATCAGGTTTTGCTGCTCACACACTGGGGCATATTTTGAGCAGCTCATTTAAAAATATAGACATGTAGATATATATCATAATTTCATCCTAACAAGACAGCCTCCTGCACCTTGGGGACAGGGTGGGATGGAGAAAGGGAAGAAACAGTTTGTCCTTTCAGATTTGTGGCTTCAAGTGGGGGCACAGAATCCGTCACCTCGGAGTATATAGCGTGTGCAGGAACATCCATGAATAAGCAGAAAAGCATCGTACAAGTCCCTTAGCGGCAGGCCAAACCGATGAGGTTATTATCAAATTATTAAAAAAAAAATTAAAAAGTCCTGGAACAGAGAAACACATGAAGTTTTGTCTCTATTTTTCTGCCATTGGAGCTTCGGGTTTCACAGAAAACTGTGATTTTCCTGCCCCCTTTTTCCAGCCGGTTTCCAGCATCCCCAAATCAGGTTTCAAGTTTCACGAGTTGGGAGTTTTCCCATCTGCCCAGGACGGAGAGGAGGAGGAGGGAAAGGGAGGATTTGGGGCCCTCCGCCCCCAAAAATTTGTCCTGTACAAAGGGAAGAAGGCGATGAAGCCAAATGGATCAAGATAAGGAAGTTTGCCTGGCTGGTCTTTCAACTTCTTTTTCAATGATCTACAATGAAGATAAATGCTTAATATTAGTTCACAACATATAAAAGCAACTTGGGAATGCAGGCCAAGGACATCAAGACCACACTCACAGTAGAATGTTGCACCTACTATCATATGTGGTGGTCCTGTCCAAAAGCAAAAAAGTATTGGAGGAAAATTAGTCATTGGCTTTGTGCTGTTCAGACTGTATATAGGTAATTGGGAATTCAGATAGTTGTTAGAATTGGGAGCTGTCCCCTCAAGGGAATGCCTCATGGGAAATGTAGTTCATGCCATGTGGTCACATCTGTAATCCTGATTGGTCACTGAATTGACCCTTGGTTGGATTGGGGGAGTTTCCTTTACTCTTGCTTGGACCCCAGCACCCTTTGCTCCATTCATTATGGGATGAAAGACCATTATAATTTGACACTATGATGTCAACTATGCAAAGAATTGGACATTGGATGGATCTCGTCATAACCGCGAGTGATATTTGAGGATGCCTTGTGATCCAATAAAGAAACTTTGTATGGAAGCCTTTGTAGAGTATGTCTGTCTGTCTTTATATTCAGCCAGCAATTAAAAAACAGAACAGGCTTGAAGAAATCAAAAATGAAAAACAGGCCTTCCTGAAATACCGGAAGTGCCAAACGGGCCCATTTTCAGCCTCCCGAGGTTGCAGAGGCTTCTCTCGAGCCTCCAGGAGGGTGAAAAAGGCCTCAAAGAGGCCAAAAATCAGCAGGGAGGCATGTGCATGCACAGTGAAGGTAAGTTTGGCTGGGGTAAGCATGCCATAGGTTTGCCATCACAGGTCTAGTGCAATATGAATGCAATATCAGGGGTTGTCAATTCAATGTACAGAATGTGAAGGATGTGTTTGTGTTTATTTTCATAGTCGTAATGTACACTGAAGATGGCATTTAATTTCGTTATATAAGGTGCAATGACAATAAACTGAACTAAACTAACAGATTTAACAGATAATCAGTCAACCTTCCCTAGAACATCCAGTAGATCAGGTTGGGGGGTGGGTTCGCCCTCTGGCTACACCATTTCTGACAGATGGGAGTCCAATCTTTTATTGAAAGTCTCAAGTAAACTAAACTAACTATTGAACCTGTGAAGACTCTGGAAACAGTAAGGAGAAGAGCAACAAAGAGGATTGGATAATGGAGGCTAAAACATATGAAGAAGGGTTGCATGAATGTTGCTTATTTAGACTAAGGGAGACATAATAGCATCTTCCAATATTTGAGGGGCTGCTTTCACTAAGAAGTTAAGGATTAGGCTAGAAAGTGTGTTCTTGTCCAAGTTTAGGCATGAAAGCCAGCTGGGTGACTTTGGGCCAGGCGTGGGATTCTACCAGTTCGCACCTATTTGCTAGAACCAGTTGACAACATCCTAAGCAGTTCAGACAATCAGTTGTTAGAAGAAATTACTGGCCTAATCCTGTAAGGAAGGCAGGAAGGAAACATTCTGGTGTTGCTTACAGAAACTGCCTCTCCGTTAACCCTGATTACATTCTTGGCAGGACGAGACTTCCTGTCTCAGGAACATTTATGGAGTTTTTTTCCTCTCCTTTGCTGGTACTTTGCTTGTGTGGAGTGAGCATTCAAAGTTACAATGGCACTGAAAAAGTGACTTATGACCATTTTCCACATTTACGACGGTTGCAGCATCCCCACAGTCATGAGAGGCCAGGCGAGGAGATGCGTGCCTCGATGTGAGAGATATTGAGTTGGCCACGCCCAGCCAATAACATGACCACCAAACCACACCCACCAACTAAGCCACGCCCACAGAACCGGTTGTTAAAATTTTTGAATCCCACCCCTGCTTTGGGCCAATTGCCAGGAGACGGTGAGTTCTAATCCCACTGTAGGCACAAAAGCCAATTTGTTTACTTTGGGGCAGTCCTTCTCTCTCAGCCCAACACACCTCACAGGACTGTTGTTGCGGTGGAAAACAGGAAAAGTGTTTGCTACCACGTATTATTTGTAAAAATAATAAAGGCAGGATACAAATAATTCTCAGCTGGCCTTGAAGAGCAAGGAACAAAACCCTGCAAAATGACGAGAGCAGCATCAGGAATCTAAGATGCACCTCACACATCAGTGCAAAGTTGCACGGTGAGGTTGCATGGATGCGTGGGAGTGGAAAGTTAGGCTGAATTTTTCACCTCTGGAGGGTTTTTTTTTTTTTTTTTTGCAAATTCCGAGGGAAGTGAGACTTTTACCCCCTGTTCCAAGAGCAAAAAGGGGAAGCCGGTTCTTCCTCTTAATAAAATAAACATACTCAGTTCCTTTGGGATTGTCAGGGCCGAGTTGCACGCTCAAAGATGGGACGTTTCCCAGTTCCAGGCTCGAAAGAAAACTGCGGCCTGCCAGGAGGTTACAGGATGCACCGAATGAGCCTGGGGAAATTCCCAGAGGGGTTTTAAAAACGCCCCCATTTTTTCCCAAACTCCCTTTTATTTTCCCCCGTTGCAAGTCGCAGCACCCTGTCATTCAACCGATTCTTGAAGGTTATTGCTGAAAATTACAGAATTGTATTCCTGGATGTGTGATTGTTTTTTTTTTTTAATAAAAGGGGGTTTAACACGCCCTCTGGTGGCCCAGGAGGCAAATTGCAACTCACCAGTTTTTGACCTGTTTTATTTTGGTATTTTTTCAGTTCGGGGCAGAGGTGGGATTCAGCTGGTTCTGATCAGTTCTGGAGAATTGGAAGTGGAAATTTTGAGTAGCTTGGAGAACCGGCAAAAATCCCACCTCCGACTGGTCCCGCCAACCCCATCTCTTCTCTGCCTCCCATTGACTCCCAGATGATCGGCTGGGTCTCCTTTGGTTGCCCTGCCCAGGAGAACGGAGCTGGAAAGCAGGTTAATGGGCTGGGAATGGGCATTTTGTCGTAACCTTCCTCTGCCACGCCCACCAAGCCATGCCCACCAAGCCACACCCACAGAACACCATGCCCACCAAGCCACGCCCACAATTGATCAGCTGGGTCTCCTTGAGTTGCCCTGCGCAGGAGAACGGAGCTGGAAAGCAGGTTAGTGTGGCGGGGAGGGGGATTTGGCAGTATCCTTTCCCTGCCACACCCAGCCAGCCACGCCCACCAAGCCTCACCACACCCACCAAGCCACGCCCACAGAACCGATAGTAAAAAATTTCTGGTTTAGAGGGCTTAAAAAAATAGGATAGGAAATCAAGAGGAAACCTGGAGGAAGGAGTGTTTCTTAGATATTGATTCGCTCTATATTTGCTGGTGAAGAGGGATCCGTTTGGAGGCAAAAGGCAAAAGCAGGAAGGCTTTTGCAGAAGCGGATCATGTGACATCCCCACCGGGACACAACGGTCATAAGTATGAAGCAGTTGCCTGTCAAGCCTTTGAATTCTGATCACATGACCATGTGGGGGGGAGAGATTCTACAATGATCGTAAGTCTGAAAAATGGTCCTCGATTGCTTTATTCAGTGCTGTTGTAACTTTGAGTGGTCATTAAATGAACTGTTGTAAGTTGAGGACCACCTGTATTTACGATGGTGGCAGCATCCTGGGTGGAGCTGGGAAGGGGTCGTGTGTGACTACCATTCCCAGCTGGATTCCACCCATGGGGGCAGTTGGATTTGGGTTTTTTGGTTTTGTTTTAATTTTTTATTGAAAATAAACATTAAAAATATTGAACATGGTGGACTTTCTTTGACATACATTTCAATCTTTACGTTTTACATTTGAAAAAAATCAAAAGAAAATATAAACATTTGTATACATATATACATTTAGGCTTTGTATCATTAGAATTAGAATTCTTTTATTGGCCAAGTGTGATTGGACACACAAGGAATTTTGTCTTGGTGCAAATACTCTCAGTATACATAAAAGAAAAGAGACATTCATCCTGAGTCAAAAATCATAAGGTACTACACAATAATAGTCATAGGGTACAATAAGCAATCAAATCATACTAGGAAATAGTCAATATAAACCATAAGGATACAAGGATATGAGGATATTGCTGAATAGGGGGAAGGAAGAAAAGAGAAGAGAAGAGAAGAGAAGAGAAGAGAAGAGAAGAGAAGAGAAGAGAAGAGAAGAGAAGAGAATTCTTTATTGGCCAAGTGTGACTGGACACACAAGGAATTTGTCTTGGTGCAAATGCTCTCAGTGTACCTAAAAGAAAAGAGAGATTTGTCAAGAGACAAGAATCATCAGGTACAACACTTAAATAATAGTCATAGGGTACAATAAGCAATTGAGGCATACTAGGAAAAGATCAATAAAAATCATAAGGATCCAAGCGACAAAGTTACAGTCATACAGTCACAAGTGGGAGGGGATGGGTGATAAGGAGTAATGAGAAGATTAACAGTAATAGTGCAGACTTTATAATAGTTGAACAGTATTGAGGGAATTATTTGTTTAGCAGAGTAATGGCGTTCAGGGAAAAAACTGTCCTTGTGTCTAGTTGTTCTCGCATCCAGTGCCCTACAGCGTCGTTTTGACGGTTAGGAATTGAAACGGTTTATGTCTGGGATGTGAGGGGTCTGAAGATATTTTCCTATGTTTGACTCAGGCAGTATGCAGGTCCTCAGTTGAAGGCAGGTGGGTAGCCACTGTTTTTTCTGCAGTCCTAATTACTCTCTGAAAGCTGTGTCTTTCTTGTTGGGTTGCAGAACGAAACCAGGCGGTTATCGAGGTACAGATGACAGACTCAATCATTCCTCTGTAGAACTGGATCAGCAGCTTTTAGGTCTTATTCATATACCTCATTTCTACTTCGCTTTAAATTCTAATTTCAGTTTTACAGATTTCCTTTCTCAAGTCCCTCCATATGTAGAATTTTTTCCATACTTTATAATATTTTCATTTATCTTGTTCTTTTGATTCTAGAGTCAGACTATGTAATTCAGTGCATTGGAAAATCTTATCAATTATAGCATTGTCATTTGGGATTTCTTTCGTTTTCCAAGTTTGGGCAAAAAGTATTCTTGCTGCTGTAATTACATGTATAGTTAAGCAAATATCTGCTTTGTTAAGGTTCTCTGTTATTATTCCTAATAAAAATGTCTCTGGTGTGAAGTTAATTTTTAGTCCCAACATCTCCTCTAACCATAATCTATTTTTTTCCCCAAGAACACCTGTGTTTTTTTACAGGCCCACCACATATAGTAAAAAGTACCCCGTTCTTTTGAACATTTCCAATATACAGATGATTGAGTACCATACATTTTTGCTATTTTGGCCGGTGGTGGAGTTGGATTTGTTTAATGTGATTCACTTAACACCCTGTAGCAATTCACCCCTGGCTAAAAAAGAGTAGCAAATTGGGGAGGTGACTAACTTAATGACGGGCTTGCTTAGCAACAGAAATCCTGATCCCGACTGTCATCATAAGCCGAGGACTATCAGTATAATGATTTAATAACAGCAGCTGAAAGAGAGTAGCAGAGCAGGAGTTGTCCCCGTGGTGAACTGACCCAGGGAAACAAGGCAGATTTCTTGCACAATTTCTTGTGCAATGAGCTCATTTCGTTAGAGGTCACAGAGCTTAGATAAGGATCAGTTCCTACAAAGGTTATCATTATTTATTGCCATTTGAAGCAATACATTTCAGGATAAAACTCCCTCAGCCACCCACACAGCTAATACTTTGATTATTCTTGTATTTCTTATACACATACAACAACACTCTCTGTCTATCTGTCTTCCTGTGGAGCCACTATTCTCAAAACTGGCACTTTTCCAGCTGACAAAATACGTGGTCCTTTATACCGGCTTTTCTCAGTCTCAGCAACTCGAACATGTATGAGATTCCACTCCCAGAATTCCCCAGCCAGCACGTTTTAAGATGGGTGGACTGCATTTCCCAGAATTCCCTAGCCAGCATGCCTTAGGATGGGTGGATTTCAACTCCCAGAATTCCCCAGCTACCCATGCTGGGCTGGGGGGTTCTGGGAGTTGAATTCCCCACATCTCCAAGCTGGGAAGGTTCATAAACCGCCCTATACTAACCAAACCGACACAACCCAGCTAGCCTTACCAAGCATTGGATTGTTTTTCAGCCGAACTGCCTTAACCTGGTTTAAGCACACAGTGCAAACTCTTCCTTTAGAAACAACCGAAGGCGGCGAAGAACAGAAGGAGCTTGGGGAATTGTGCAATTCCATCTCTTTCCTGCTGATACGAGAACTGCTCCATCAGCTTTGCACGGGTGGAAAAATAAAAATAATTCCGTATCTCGGCTTTGCCAAGGCAGCTGGTTCTCCTTGACAAACAGTGTCATGCTTGTTCCGTCTGCAATCACACAACCTTTCTTCTAGGCGTTGCCTCTATTTGCAGCAGAAGTTTCTGGGGTGATCTAATTGTCCAGTTTTGCAAAAACTGTACCTTTAGAAAAATGTGCTTTAAAAAAAAAAAAAACAACCAACACAAAAGCTGCCCACTTGGTTTACTCCCCGTAGAGTGTTGGTTTTAAAAAAAATAATAATTTATAATGCATTAAGCTGCTCGGAGTCACCTTGTAGGGAAGATGGACATCTTAAAAATGGAATAAATCTTCATTTAATGACCCCATAATCCCTTGCGAGGTGGAGTTTGGGCAGCTGAATGGAGCTGAGTGCTTACTGGCCAGATGCCTTTCCTGTCGCCAATGTGGAGTTATGTTCAGCAGATATATTCTCATTGTGCTCAGAGAGAGAGAAATATTTAAAAATATTTTTATATTTTTGTAAAAATACATTCAATCCCCCATCATTTATTAGTGGTAGGTGACATATTAAAATCCCTGCTTTATTCATTTGTGCTTCCTTTAAATCTCTTTCCTGCTTTCTGTTTGGGTTGCTTTCTATGAAAAGTTAAATAAATTCCGTGCTTTCGCATGATGGTTTGCGACTATTTCATTCCTACCATCCCACAATAGGGTGAACTTGACACAAACCGCCCAATCTGATTTAAGCCTGCCAGACATAGTTAGTTTAATTTGTTGTCATTGCACCTCGTACAATGAACTTAAATGCCATCTTCAGCATACATATTATACATAAAGATAAATAAAAACACACAGACTTCGCATTCGATAAAATTGAATTGAATACCCCCTGATATTGCATGAATATTACACTATACAGTAGAATTCAATAGAGTTACTGCCCTGGGATAGAAGCTGTTTTTCATCCTATTTGTCCTTGTTTTTATTACCCTGTACCGTCTCCCAGATGGTAATAGTTCCAAAAAAAAAAGAGGGGGGTGCCCAGGATGAGATGGATCTGCTAGCCTCTGCAGTTGGATGACAAAAGAAGGAGCCTTGATTGGATTCCATTCGAAAAAGCAAAGTTAGTGGGGAAATTTGGATTTGCAGCTATTTTGCATATCCCGCAGAGGGCAGCAGAACACAATTTTGGGGCAATGGATGACCTCACTTCCTTTCTCTCACAAAATTGCACATAATCCCTACTTTTTTCAGACCGGGAGCTTCCCAATGTGTGCTTCCACGCTCCTGCTAGACAGATCAATCAATCAGAATAGAGCTGGAAGGGACCTTGGAGGTCTTCTAGTCCAACCCCGCCCACCCCCAAGCAGGAGACCCAATACAGTTTGAGAGAAGGGGCTGTTCAATTTCTTCTTTAAAAGCATCCAGGGATGGAGTTCCCACAGCTTCTCATCTCTTTTAGTAATATATTTTGCATGCAAAAGCTACAGCTATCTCGGGTCTCCTTTCCAGGGTGGGGTGGGGAGGGAACTCTGTACATGCTCTGATGCACCCTCTAAACATTTTGTTTTAAAGGTGCACCCTGGGTTTCTGCATGGGTCCAATGCCATGGGTGACTCATTTGAGAAACTCAGCCACCGAGACCAGAATCTGGCATGCAGTCATGAAGAGACAAACCAATTTAGGTTGTGAAGGCTTAAACCACGAGTTCAGGAGAAGGAGAAGGAGGAAAGGAAGCGGATTCTTTCAACACATGCTCAGGAGCCGAGTTTACTCAGAGCAGGACAAGAGATGCCCTAAAATGGAGATTTGGTTTAGGTTGAAAGCCGATACATCCAGTTTTCTCCTGAGTTTAGCTAAGGATTTAGCGTGGGAACGACACGAAGCCTGTCCATTATAACAGAATAACAGAGTTGGAAGGGACCTCGGGGGGTTATCTAGTCCAACCCCCAGCTCAAACAGAAGATTTAGTTTATACCATATCAGACAAAGTAGCTGTCCAGTCTCTTCTTAAAAAAGCCTCCATTATTTTTCCAGTGCCACCAGTTTTGGCCCTCAAGGATAGAACATAGAATCCTAGAGCTGGAAGGGGATTTTTTGGTATCACTGAATGTAAGAATACAGAATGAGTTATTGTAGAGGGGACCTTGTGAGGTCTCCTAGTCCAACTCCTGCTCAAGCAGGAGACTCAACACCATTCCAGACAAATGGTTGTCCAATCTCTTCTTAAAAGCCTCGTGATGGAGAACCCACAACTTCCAAAGGCAATTTGTTCCACTGGTTAATGTTTAGGAAATTTCTCCTTAGTCCCAGGTTGCTTCTCTCCTTGATTAGTTTCCATCCGTTGCTTCTTGTCCTGCCTTCTGGTGCTTTGGAAAATAGGAAGACCCCCTTCTACCATATCTAGAATCAGGGTCTGCTTAACCCTGGTTCCCTGAACAAGCCGCAAGGGGTTCACACAACACACAAAACCCTGCAGCGAGTTATAGGAACTCCGGCGGTTGGGAACTGTTATGAAAGGATGATGTCAGCTTAAAACAATTTTTTTTTTCTTTTCCCAAAGCTGAATTCCAACGGGAATTTCCTGGCTGGTGAAGGAGCGGCAGGAAAATAGCCTTACTCATGATTTTTTTTTTTAAATTTTATGCTTTTAAAGGACCGCAAAGCTAGCTAGCGCTGCATTGAAAGCTTGGTTAAGCCCCCTGAGCAAAATTGATTGAGCTAAAGAGGCAACGGTGAGGTCATGAAGTCTACCCCGCAAGGTTGCGGGTCACAGTATTGAAGGATCAGAATAACAAAATGCAGAATAATAAAGCGATCTGAGGGTGTTGTTTTTTTTTCTAACAAGCAAAAATAAATAAATACATCACTTTATTAGACTACAGTAGAGTGCCTACAGTATTATATCAGA
This sequence comes from Laticauda laticaudata, assembly GCA_004320025.1. Taxonomy (NCBI): domain Eukaryota; kingdom Metazoa; phylum Chordata; class Lepidosauria; order Squamata; family Elapidae; genus Laticauda; species Laticauda laticaudata. The sequence continues at coordinate 25,659 of BHFT01039099.1, forward strand.
ATGCAGTTCCTTTTTCTTTCCGAGAAAGATTTCATTTCTAAATTCACCTTGCTGATTCAGCTTGCCAATTTATCAAAGCTGTGTTTCCCTAACCAGTTTATGAACAAACCATGTTTGGCCTGGTTTGCCTCTTATGCCCACCCAAACCCAAATCATCCATATTAAGGATTTAATGCAATGTGTAAGAACATGTACAGAGTTCCTTGCCTTTAAAAGGAAGTCATTTTGCACTGTCCGAAATAATATAATTCAAGATCATTATCTAATAATGATATAATTATATATAATTCAATAATATAATAATATATTATATGTATTCAATTGCTATATATAAATAATATAATTCAATTGCTTTCAGTTTAATTTTGAATCAGGCCAGTTTCTGGGCTCTAACTTCTTCCTGCCAAACAAACACACAAGCCATCGCAATTTGTAAAAGTCGAATGAAATAGCCAAGCTGTAATTGCGAAGCTTTGTTTAAATGGGATTATTCTCCGTAGGAATTATTCCACCTCGTTAAATGCAACTAACCTTTGGACTATGCAAAAGGACTGGTGAATTCTCAGGCCTGCTTCGCAGGATGGTTGGGAAGAGATAGCGGAAGAGAACGAGAACATTCTGGAATAGTTCAGCATTACGAGCGCGAAGGTGGCAGTTGAGGGAATACTGGGTAGAGACTTCAGTCAGTCCACAGACATTTGGGAGAGGGCGTTCTGGAGGAGGAGGAAGAAGAGACAAGGAAAGAAGAGAAAGGGAAAGACAGAGAGAGAAAGGAAAGAAAGAAAAAAAAGAAAAAGAAAGAAAAGAAAAAAAGAAATGACAATCCTATCAACTCAGTGCAAGAGATTAAGTGTAGGGTCCTTGGTGCTCTCTGAGCTTGGTGGTTTTCTTGCAGACATTTCATAACCCAACTAGGGAACATCATCTGTGCTAGAAGGAAGGGCAGGGGAGGAGGAAGAGGAAGAGGAGGAGGAGTGTGGGGTCCTTAGTGGTCTCTGAGCTTGGTGGTTTTCTTGCAGACATTTCACAACCCAACTAGGTTATATCATCGTTCGAAGGGAGATGAGGGTTGTGCAAGGAGGAGGAAGAGGACGACTATGGGGTTCTTAATGCCCTCTGACCTTGGGGTTTTTTCTTGCAGACGTTTCACAACCAAACTACAGAACGTCACCAGTGCTAGAAAGGAGGGGACTTTACTTATTCAAACACTGATGATATTGCCTAGCTTGGTCGTGAAAGGTCTGCGAGAAAACTGAAGAGAGCACCAAGCACACTCCCAGTTCAACCTTGAGTGAAACACATTCCCTTTTGAAGGGAGATCTCTCCGCCAGAACCTGGAGAGGTGGGATTTCTCCCTGCAGGGGATTGCCGCTCTGGTTTCATGCCAAGGACATCATCCAGACGGCCAGACCTGGCTTCTCCTCCCCCGCCCGGTGCCCCCGCTGAGGTACCAAGGTGGAACCAGCCTGGCTGTGCCAAGGTGATTCAGCTCCGGGATGCCCGAGGCGCCCGTGACTGATCGAGATTGCAGAAGGCCCCACCCAGGCAGGACTTTGGCCTCACCTGGTGGGGCTGCGGGAACCGGATTAGCCGCGCCCAAGGAGCCTGAAAGCAGATAGGCTGAGATGAGCCTCTTGGGTGGCAAAGCCCGGCCATTGCCAGAACTAGCTTCTCTTGGGGGGGGGGGGAGGTGGTTTCCGTCCCTAGGAGACTGTGCCAAGGAACCCACCTTCTGCAAATAGGAAGGGTGGCCCTAACCAAACACCGCCCTTTGCAGTCTCCTTTATAGTCCTCGACTTACAGCTGCCTTGCTTTACAGGCTTATTTCTGTGGCTAATAAATGAGACAAGGGTATTTTTCACCCCCTTTCTTGCCACTTAACCGTTAACGTCGGTCATTAGGCGAATCTGGCTTCCCCAGTTTGAGTTTGCTTGGTAGGCCACCACAGTGTGACCCCCACACAGACGCAGCCACCGTCATATTGAGTTGGTGGCTTAAGCGGCCGAATTCTGTTCGCATGACCTTGGGCCTGCTGCAGTGGTCAGTGTGAAAAAAAGGGTTGTGACTTTTTTTCAGGGTTTGTTCTAACTTTGAAGTCATTAAATTAATCATTGTTAAGTTAAAGACCATCTGTGTGAAGCCTGGGGCGAATCATCTCACAAACTGGCTTACCTTTTGCAACGCCGCACCCAAGCGGAGTTTCCTCACGACAGATTAAATTTAAAAACAAATCACAATCCCCCCCCCCCNAACCCCCCCCCCCTCCAAGTTTCAGAACCTGGATCGTGAGAAAAAAGGATTGAGACTTGTATTCAAGCCTGTGTGGAAATCAGTTCGGTGGGACAAGAGAAAACCTAGATTAGTTATTGCTGGAGATTTTCTTCCCAAACCCTGAAGGCAACCTGGTTAGATATTAACTATGTTCAAGAAGGTGGTAAATTTAATTTGTCCCTGCCTGAAACTTAAGAGCCTTGTTTCTCAACCTTAAAGATGGGTGGACTTCAACTCCCAGGGGAATTCTGGGAGTTGGAAGTCCATACATCTAAGAAAAATCACTCTAATAAAAGGTGAGACACCTTTTCAAAATTTTATTAGAAGGCGAAATTGTTAACTCACTCACTTCGTCAAATAAAGTTAACCAAATGTAGGATTTTAAACTGGGATAGGTGGTTAGGAGGAGAAAGAAGAACCAACTGGCTGTTTTTACATGTAAAGTAAAATGGGGGCAGAATGCTAACCTTAAAATACACAAAATTTCAAAATTGAATTTAGTTTCTGAGGAGTCCAGAGCTGAGAGATAAAACCCTTGAGATTGGGGAGGAAAAAGGAAATTTTGTGCAGATCCCTGTTCTACACAAAAGTAGGATCTGATGTAGGATTTGACAGAACAATCCTACCAACTCAATGCAAGATTTTAACTGCAGTCTTTGGTGCTTTCTGAGGTTGGTTTTCTTGTAGGTGTTTCATCACCAAACTAAGTAACGTCGTCAGTTTTAAAAGGGAGTGGGATTTCCAAAGTAGAGGAGGAAGACTATGAGGCCCCTTGGTGCTCTCAGCTCGGTTTCCTTTAAGACGTTTCATGACCCGACTAGGGATCATCATCAGTGCAAAAAGGGGACATTTGCAGCAAAACCAACTCCCTCCTCACACTGATTGTGTTCTGGAGTTGGGTCATGAAACGTCTGCAAGGACACTGTTCAACCCTGAGCTACAAATATTTCCTTCCATCAACAAAGATTTAACTGACCCCCGATTTCGATGTCAGCCTCTTCCCCCGAAGCCTGAGCAAATAAAAGGAGGCGAGACGCCAAAGGTAGCATTTTTTTTTATTATTGAATTCAGGTTCTTGGTGGTACTGCTTCCATAAAGTTTGTTAATTCCACCCCCAATGTAAAGATGGGTGCAACTGTTTTCCACAATATTTTATTTGTACACAGTACTACAGACAAGCACAGAGCTACTATGGCAGTTAAGAAAAGGAAGGGGAGGGGAAGTCATCACAGGGAAGGGGGGGGGCGGGAACAGTTGCCATTCCACACTTTCTCGAAGGAAAAAAAAACCACACACATACAGAAACCCATTTAAAAAAGAAACTTTTTTTTTTGTACACACTGGAAAACGGACTAATTCTGGAAATTAGGGTCCCCCTCGATCCCAACCATTAGCTGCTTATCGCCACCACCCCCTACCCTTGAGAGGAAGAGGAGGTGAATTGGAGGAAGCAGGTGGACCAAAGAAAACCAAGGAAGAGGCTGAGGAATGGAGACCCCCCCCCTCCTTTAGGAATGTCACCTCAAGGGTTTGAAAGTGGGGGNTAGCTGTAGCACATTTGGCAAATTTGAACAGCAGGCTGCAAGCCAGCTGCTGAGACAGGAGGAGGGGAGAGAGCGAGAGAGAGAGAAAGAGAGAGAACCAGGCCAGGGAAGATGAGAAGGCAGACAAAAATAATAACTGGGATGGAATGAGAAAAGGAAGGACCCCCCCAACAGTAGCATGGGGCCATTAACATGGAAGCTCCAGAGTCACTGGCACGACAGGGGACCCGGGAAGGGGAGGAGTGGGGGGGGTCTCACACGGGCTTGCCCTCCAAGCTGATGACGCAGCTGCCCCCCAGCTTTTCCGCTAGACTCTGGCGGTCTTTAATGTCTTCTAGGCCGTTTGCTTGCCATTCGTGCTTGATCCCTGCGAGGGAGAGAGGAAGGAAGGAGAGGTGAGATTTGAGGGGATGGCGGGGTATGAGGTTGCCCCCCACTCCGGCCTCTGAAGGCTGGGTCTTAGATTTGTTGGACTCATACAGCCGGGAGTCCAATCCTAGGTAGAGGCAAATATTTCTCTCTCTGGGCACACTGGGAATTCCGCACACTGCGGAACAAAACTCTGCACTGGTGACAGGAAGGGCATCCGGCCAGTAAAACACTCTGCTAGCTCCATTCAATTGCTCAGACTCCCTCCTGCAAGGGAATTATGGGGTTGTTAGATGATGATAGATCTGGGAGGGACCTCAGAGGTCTTCTAGTCCCACCCCTCCTGCTCAAGGCAGGATACCAGGGACGGGCAATTTATTTTCCCAAGGGGCTGCGTGAAAAACTGGGAGTGTGGCAGAGAGCCACACCAATAGGGTTGAGGAGGTGTGTAGGCATGCACAGGTGTACATATACTAAATTATGAAAAAAAACAAAAAACAATTTGCAGTGTCTTTCATAAAAGCAATCCACGCAGACCAGAGACGGATAGCCATGAGGCTGCATGTAGCCTGAGGCCATTAAATGGCTTTTAAAAACAACAACACTAAAAAGTACTTTTACTCATACCTAAAAGTACAGGTAAGTCAAAATTACAAGTTCATTGAGTGACCGTTGAAAGTTAGAATGGCAGTTTAAAAAAGTAATCAATGACTGTCTGTTGTAGCATTCCCATGATGAAAACTGAGGTGTTTGACATCTGACTCGTACTTACGACGGCTGCAGTGTCCTGGGGTCACAGGATCCCCTTTTGCAGCCTTCTGACAAGTCAATGGGAAAGCTGGATTCACTTAACAACCGGGTTGCTAACTTAACAATTGCAGTGATTTACTAAACTGGGACAAGAGAGGTCAGAAAAAGGGGGCCAGATTCATTTAACAAATGTCTCCCTTAGCAACAGAAACACTGGGATCAATTGTGGTCATAAGTCGAGGACTACCTGCGAACCATGCAAGTCAGTCAGGGTGTGACAGGAACAAGTCAAAGGGCTGGATTAGGGCTGGATTTGACCCAGAAGGGCCATAAAATACCCAGATCTGCCTTATAATACCGTTATCTCCGACCCCACACTGGCTTGTTGATCCCCCTCCCTCTGCCCCTCATAGCAGAGCCCAGAGAACAGAATCCTGGCTGCGGAAAAGCAATTTAAATGCTAGGAAAACAAATATTTCAAAATAGTTTCCTCCTCCAAAGAAAAGCGGCCCCTTTTTTCCTATCAAATCCTACCCTCACCCCATGCTTGCACTGGGAGATTAAACTGCTGGGAAAAAGGGGAGACAGCTGAACCCCAGAATCCCCAACCAGAACTGAAGAAGCTAATCCTAAGTCATGTCCAACATTTAAAATTCTTTGATGCTGGGAAGAGGGGAAGAGGTGCCCCCCTTGAGACAGGGAGAAAGGGGGGAGGGAGGCAAGGATTGGAAAGACCCANGGGAAGAGGGGAAGAGGTGCCCCCCTTGAGACAAGGAGAAAGGGGGGAGGGAGGCAAGGATTGGAAAGACCCACATTGGCTGTTCAGCTGGTCCTCGACTTACGCCAGTAGCGACCAGGAATTTCCACCATTAAGCAAGGCTGCCACCGTGCCCCATTTTATGATTCTTGCTACATTGCTTAACCACACACCACCGTGGTTGCAAAGTGAATCGCATGGTGATTATGCAAACTTAAGCTTCCACTCACTTTGTCGGAAGCCGCGGACGGCGATGATCGTAACCTTGGGACCCTCGCGACGGTTGCAAACAAATACATGCCGGGTGTGCCAAGCCCCCAAATTGCATGATCGCACGACTGGCGTTTAAGTATCCTATCACAGTATCCCAGAGCCTTTATTTTTTTGAAGATTGGGGGATTTCAAAGTCCAGAGGAACCAGCCCAATTTGGGATATTACAGGTAGTCCTTGACTTGCAACCACGACCCCAAATTTACATCGCTGAAGTGAAACGTTTGTTAAGTGAGGTAAAGTTGGTTAAGCCCAGTTTTATTTTGTTGTTAAGGGAATCTGGTTTACCTGTTGACTTTGGCTTATCCAAAGATCGCAAAAGGAAATCCTGTGACCCCCGGGATAAAATAGGAGTCCGGTCCTGAGGGTCCAAATTTTGATCAGGTGACCAAGGGGAGGGAAGGCAAGGCAAATGTGAAGTGTGGAAAAACGATCCAGAGTTGCTTTTTTTTCAGTGCCGTTGCAACTTTGGTCACTAAATGAACCGTTGTTAAGTCAGGGGCTGCCTGTATTTCATGCAACCTGCCTGCTCCCTGTTCCTAACCGCAGACATTGGGCCTCCCTCCAGCCACTGGGGAGCGGCAGAGAACTTTCTCACACTGGGCATCCATCAAGGAAGATGCCAACAGGGCTAGGGAGAGATGGATTTGAGGAAAGCCACAGCTATGGGCATTCAGCAGGGCTACCTGTCAAACCTGGGCCCCCAGCCAGAAGCCTGGTGAAGCCCTGCCTCTACCTGTGCTCACACCTGGCAGCTCTCACCTGGAAATTTTTTCTTGAGGGCATCCTTGGAGCTGGCGTAGATCATCTTGCTCTTCAAAGGAGCGCTCTCAGGTGCCCTGCAGGGAGAAACAGAAGGATTCATACACCAGGTATGTTACTGGCCTCCACCCCACCACCACTTCCCTGGCCAATTTTGGACAGTTTGCCATTTCTTTTCATTTATTAAGTGTTTTATGCTACCTGCATCTCTCTACCACGTGACTCAAGCTCCTGTAGCAATGCTGTGGAAAAAGCCAGGTTTCCAAAAAGAAGCAAATTTGGTAGATATTATTCATCAATAAATCCCCCCCTAAAAATAGCAATAGCACTTAAGAGTGCTTCACAGCTCTCTCTAAGCGGTTTGCAGAGACAGCCTCTTATTCCCAGCAACCCAAGTCCTCATTTTACAGACCTTGGAAGGATGGAAGGCTGAGTCAACCTTGAGCCAATCAGGATCGAACTGCTAGCAATCGGCAGTCAGCAGAATTAGCCTGCAATGCTGCATTCTAACCATTGCATCACCATGGCTCAAATGGGGGCATTCTCAGGAGGAGCACTTCACATGAACCCTACGTCACCACTAACCCAACAGGAGCATTGCTGCTTGGGAGATATAATACAAGGAGCCGAGAAGCTTCCCCATCTTCAGACTAGGCTTCATACCTGTGACAGGAGGTGCACCTTTAAAATTAAACCACTTATAGGAAGGCTAGAGGACAACAGGATGTGGTGAGACCCTCCCCTGCGCGCTCTTCTCAGGGAGGCTCCAACTGAGATGGACAAAAAGCTGCAAGAGAGGCCAGCCCCAGACACCCCTTGTCTTCAGGTCCTCAATTATACAGATCATCCAAGTTAATTATTGTTTTCTCGCCCCAGCTTAACACGCTGGGAGTGAAACCATCTAGAAGTCTATTCCCCAGTTACAGAGGTTGGGAAGGAGAGGAGACCAAGCAGGGTAAGGGGCTGTCTTCCTACAGTGCTTTATTATTAAAGGTGTGGAAGAGAGCTCAACACATACACTCTCTGTACCAATCTGGGAGAGGCCAGTCGTGGCCCTATCCCACCTCACATGCTGATGGGAGGAAAATCACCTCCTTAATGGCACACAGCCAAGCAGCTTTGGTTACAGAAGCCAGTGACAAGAGGCTGGTGATAAGGCGCCATTCATCACCCACCAGCAAGCGGGCAGCCCAAGCCCACTGTTGACTCTGAAAGCAGGTTTGGTTTAATGACCATCAGGAAAGCTCCCAAAAAAGGGAAGTATTCAGCCTTTATCAATGAGGGGTCTTTGAAGGGGGGCTGGGAAGGAAGGGAGAAAAGGAGAAAGAGGAAGGAAGGACAAAGAGCAAGGAAGGAAAGAGCAAGAGGAAGGAAAGGAGGAGAAAGCAAGGGAGAGAGAGAAGGAGAAAGGGAGGGAAGAAAAAGAGGAGGGAAAGAGAAAAAAGGAGGAAGAGACAAGGAAGGAAGAAACAAGAAGGAGGGAAAAGGGAGGGAGGTGGAATAGGCAACGGAGGAGGAGGGAATGGGGCCTCACCAGAAAAGGAAGACCAGATCTTCCTTTTTGCTCTCCTTGGTTTCATAGGTGGCGTCATAGAGGGCGTAGCGGCAGTCGCTGGGGGGCAGCATAGCGACGAAGTGCAGGTAGGGGTCATCAACAGTGTCTCCCAAGTCGCCCACCAGGATCTCCTTGCCGGCCTCCAGGATGATCTTCTTCTTGTCCTCGCTAAGGCAGAAGATGACAGCCTTCTTGCGCTTCTTCTGCTCCTCCTGGGGGGCGTGTTTGCGCACCTTCATGTCATTGAATACCTGAATGACTTTGTCACAGACGGTGACCCCAGAGGCCTGGGAGGGGGACGAAGGAGAGAAACATTCAGCAATGCTGAGAAACACTCACAATACAGGGAGTCTTCGACTTACGCCCACAATTGATTCCAACATTTATGCTGCTCAGGAAGGCATTTGTGAAGTGAGCTTCGCCCCCATTTTATGACTTTCCTTGCCACATCTGGGAAATGAATCACTGCAGGCATTAGTCAGTGAATCTGGCATCCCTGTTGACTTTTGTCAGAAGGTCGCCAAAGGCGATCATGTGACCCCGAGGACACTACAACAGTCATAAATGCAAGTCAAGTGTCAAGCATCCAAATATAAATCACATGACCGTGGAGATGCTGCAATGGTTGTGTAGAAAAATATTCCGAAGTCACTTTTTTCAGGGGTGTTGTAACTTCAAACAGTTAAAACACTTTGCAGTGATTCACTTAACAGCCATGCCAGAAAAAGGTTGCAAAATCAGACATGACCCGCTTAATAACAGATTTGTTTAACAATGGAAATTCTAACCTTAATTGTGATCCCAAGTCAGTGATTGCTGTACAAGATTATTACAGGTAAGAAAGCAGTGGGGGATTCTAAACACATGCTGAGTTTTATCAGTCACAGTTGGTAAAATCAGGTTTACCGAACAAATATGCTAAACTAAAAAGCAGAGCTAACAAATTTTTCTTTTATGTACAGAGAGCATATGTACCAAAGACAAATTCCTTGTGTGTCCAACCACACTTGGCCAATAAAGAATTTAAACTAGTAGCCAGGATGTTCTTCAAATGCTCTAGCCTATTCTGCACAATATTCTGATATTGGAGGGGCTGCCCCAAATAAAAGGGGGTCCACTTGAAGGCAGGACAAGAAGCAACAAATGCAAATTAATCACAGCAGAGAAGCATCCTGACATTAAGAACAATTAATTAGGTTTGTCTCCAGAAGTTGTGTGTGCTCCAGCACTGGAGGTTTTTAAGAGACTGGACAGAATACTGTAGGATCTGCTACTTGAGGAGGGGGTTGGACCAAAAGACCTCGAGGTCCCTTCTGATTGTGTTATACCAAGACAAGGACTGGACTGCCACAAAAGACTGCACCGCCCATCTCTGCAACTTCCTTTCCAGAGTGCAAACTCTAGCTGTGAAAAGGGAACTGATTGACTGATCAAAGCCTCTCTGTAGAAGATTGTAGAAGACCCATTTCAGGATAACGGCAGCCAAATTCGCACAACATGTTAGGCTGGGCTAAAATGGGATCGGATTATTTGTTGTTTGGGGTAGGAGCCCAGACAATTATAGCAAGCAAGAAGCCAGAATAGGGTTTAGGCTTTGCATGTCATGGCAGCTCTCCACCCCGGGCATAAAATTGTGATTACAGAGGCCAGGGGAAAAGTTTGAAGTCTGTTTGGAAAAACCAGCAGGATGAAAGGGACACCTTCCTCCAGCTGGCTCCATAGCAAGTCTCAACATCTTAAAAGCAAGCCTTTCCGAAGAACGCTGGCCGAAGCACCCAGCCTCACGAGAAAAGCAATCCGGAGGCAGGAGAAGGCAGGAGAGCAAGGCGTGGCACCAGCCCAGAGAGAGAGAAAGGAAGGGAACCAAGGGCCGCCTTTGGCAATCCCCTCTTCCAGATTTTCCTGGGAGGAATCATGGTTTTGCTATCTTAGCTTGCTGGGGAGGGAAAAAAAGTACAGGCCGAAAAGAGCAGGTGGCCCAAAGCTGCCAGATGGTGCTTGGGCTGCAGAAAGGGAAGTGGCGCCCTGCCGCAGAGAAGGGGGGGAGGCTGGCAAACAACGGGTGGCTGCAAAGAGAAATCTTGAGATGGAGGAAAAGAATTCAGGATTGCAGAGTTGGAAGCCTGGGGGATTCGCCAACCACTGAATCAGTTGGAAGGAACTTTGGAGGTCTTCTAGTCCAACCCCTTAACTCAACTCAGAAGCAAGGGGGAGAATGAAAAGAGACCTAAGGGGGTCTTTGGATAGGTTGGGGCAGAGGAGAAAGGGAGAAGAGATATAAAATGAGATGGGGAGGAGGAGGAGAAATTTAGGGGGATGAGGGCTTCCTGAAACAATAGTACAGGTACATGGTAATTCCACACTCTTTGTTCTCCTAAATACAGTCACAAACACTGAGGGATATTCTGTATTTATTGTTACTTCCTGTGTATGGACATTATGTAAAAGATTCCCCACTGCTAGCAGAGAACTGAGGGGGGACTTCACACAGCGCCCCTCAATCGTACCAGGGCCTACAGTTCTCATCATCCCCTGACCAGAAAGGAGTCCCATCCCCCTCCGATCTGTGATGGCCCATGTTCCTTCTCCTGCCTCCATTGTACCACACACAGCCCTTCGCGCGCGCAGGCATGCAAAGCCACACAAGGGCTATCCTTCTCAGCCATGTGTGGCCAGGGATAATGAGCCCCTTTGTCTTCCAGCCATCTTGGGGACAAGGCCAGTGAATCCCAGGGATGGAAGTGGAAAATAACCACAGGAAAGAAAGTGTGTGTGTGTGTGTGTGTGTGTGTGAATACACCCCCCAAAGCCACCAGATCATCCAAAAGCTGGCCAAGGCGACAAAACCAGGCAACAAAAAATGAGAGAAAAATTTGGGAAGGGGGGAGTAGACCTCTTCCATCCCATTTCAAAAGACCAAGGGGAAAAAAAGGGGGTGGAAATGAAGCCATTAAGACACTGGGGGTTCAGTCTTTCCGAATGGGGGGAAGGGAAAAAAAAAGGTGAAAAGAGGGTAATTTTGGGCCAGGAAATCAAATTGAGCAGGAAATATGGAGGGGGAGGGGATTCAGGTTTAGGGGGGAACCGCCCCTCCAAGGGAGGAGGGAAACAGGAGGATAAGGAAAAGGAGGGTAGGAAAGATGGGGTTGCATTTTGGCTTCTCCCCATTGCCAGGGAGGCAGAAAGGGTTTTTTTTGGGGGGGGAGGGAGAGAGAGAAGGAATATTGTCTTCTAAGGTGGGGGGGGCACAGAGGAAGCCATGGGGATGCTTCATGCCTCCTTACATTTGGGGGAGGGGAAGGAGACCCTCACCCCAAAATGGGAGAAACGGGTCAAAGGATTGAAGACAAGAAAACCCCACTTAAGGTTTTTCTTTCTTTTTTTACAAAGGCTATGGGGATACTCCTATAACCCCCCATCTGTAAGGAGGGGGGAGGAGACCCCACCTCCCAGAAGCTGGGAGGAGTCATCAATGGGGGGGATGAGGATACACCATGTCCCCTCATATTTGGGGGAGGAGTCTCCCACAAAATTGGGAGAAAAGGCACTGAGCGAAAAAGATGGGGGGGCAGAGCCCCTTCAGCCCCCTGATTTGCAGGGTGGGGGAAGGAGACCCCCCTCAGAAATTGGAAGCAGCTCTAAGGGGGGAAGGAGAGAAAAAGGGAATATAAAGGGAATATTGACTCCCCCCCCCCGAGAATGAAACGGAGGAGGAATCCTTCAGGGAAGACAAAATAGGGGAGGCCCTCCCACCTCACGGAGGGGGTACAACGGCCTCCCCCCCGCCGCCTCCCTGAGGAAGCCCCCACAAAATGGCGGCCGGATAACAAGATGGCGGCCTAACGTGGGGTGGGGGGGTGTTGTGTGGAGAGGAGGGCGAGCGGTGGGTCTTACCATGGCGCCGGGCGGTTGAGGCGGCGAAGAGAAGGAAGAGGAGGCGGAGGCAGCGAAGCTTTCGGTGGTCCGGGCTGAGGCGGTAGGCGTGGGTTCGTCGCCTCGACAGCTCCGCGGCGGCTTCGACTGACACTGGGAGTCTGGTGAGGCCCGAAAGGAACTGCAGCCCCGCCCCGCCTTGGCCCTTCCACTTCAAGGCACCGCCTGAGGAGGAGCCACTTCCGGCCCGGCGGCGCAGAGCATGTCGGGAAAGCTAGTCCAATCTCTCTGCCCCGTCCCTCCACCTTCTTTTCGGACGCCAGGCCGCTTTCTTGTTGAATGGATGGGCGGGACGACGGGAGTGTGGTTGCCATAGGAACGGGAAGCCATTTTCCCGGGCCTTCTCATTTCCTTCATTCCAGCTTTTTTTAAATAAAAAAGTCGAATTAGTATTAATTATTATTTTAAAAAATCAATAATTCTGTTTGAGTCCCGCTGGAGATGAGAAAAGCATAGTACGAGCTGTCTTTTGTCCCTTGCCTGTCTCCTCGTGGGCGCTTGAAAAGGCTCATACGACATCCCGGGGATCCATGGGAAATGTAGTTTTTAAAGACACTGAAAAGGGAGGAAGAAAAGAAACTGGGGGAGAAAGTGAATTAATTTTTTTGTTTTTAAAGAGTGAATATATCACTCGAGGCTTATTTTTTTTAATTAAAGACTTTCCGGATTATTTGCCGGTTTAATTCCCAAATCTTCATGTGAGAGGCACAGCTAAGCTTGTGCTGAACATTTTTAACTGCTTTTTCCTTGCTAAATAATGCTTTGATCTGTTCCAAATGCCTCTTTACAGAATCGTAATAAAGAAAAGAGAGGGAAATATTTTATTTTTTTCCCAGATCTTTATTCACCTTTCTCCCAACTTGATTTTGCAGTTCAAGAGGACAAACTTTTTATTTTGAAATTATCCGGCATGGATTTTAAAAAGCCATGGGAAAAACAGTTAGAATGGAAAAACAATCTTTTATTTTGGAATAAAAACACACAAAAAGGAGGAGAGGCAGTTTCAAAAATCATAAAACTTTTTTTAACTGGGTTGAGCTTCTGCAGAGTGCAAGGATTTTTACATAATAAAGAGAAAAGATACTTAATCTTTATTTTCACTTGAAAATCATTTTCGTAATGATTTCAGCATAAGCAAAGTCTTCTCCAAAAATGCAAGAGCCTCTTTTTTTTAATTTTTAAATGTCAAAAGGAAGTAGGTTTTTATTGATTGGCTGATTGATTATATTTTCACCAGCAACCTCAGAAGAGCAAAACAACTCACTTAGCAATTTTTATCATTACCACAACTCTCACTGCAGCAAGAGCCGAAAAACTAGCTTATGCATGGAGTGACCCACCATTGCTTCAAAAGGAAAGCACTAAGCTAATGCTTAATCCAAATTAAATTGTTTTCGAAGTTGCCTTGAAGCATAAATGAAGAAAACAGTCTGGGTTGGCAGAGGGGGGGAAAAAAGCTTGATCAAGATAACCCTAACCAAAACCATGATTTACAAAAATGCATTTTGTAGGTCTTTAGCATTGAACACAGTTCATTATCTTACTGTACACGTAGTCCTTGACAATTAGCCCAAAATTTCTATTGTGAAGTGAGACATTTGTCAAATGGATTTTGCCCCATTTTACGAGCTTTCTTGCCTCTGTTGTTAAGTGAATCCCCGCAGTTGATCAATTAGTAACCTGGTTGTGAAGTGAATTGGGCTTTCCCCACTGACTTTGCTTGTCAGAAGGTCGCAAAAGGGGATCACATGACCTTGGAACCCAGAAACGGTCATAAGTATGAACCAGTTGCCAAGCAGACAAATTTTGATCACACAGAGATGCTGGGAAGGCCGTATCTGTGAAAAATGGTCATAAGTCAGTTTTTGGATGCCGTTGTAACTTTGAATGGTCACTAAATGAACTGTTGTAAATCAAGGACTACCTATACTTTTTGGAGAGGGGCAGGAGCAAAGGGGGAACTGAACAAAAGGAGCATCATCACTTGAGATTTTCAAGAAGAGATTGGACTGCCATTTGTCAGAAATCGTGTAGGGTCCTCTGTTCTGGCAGGTGGGGGTGGATAGGTGACCTACAAGATCCCTTCTAACTCTGATTATTTATAATCTGTAATCTGGACTTGAACAGTGACTGAGTATAATTCATCCTAAATTAAAATAAATAAATAAAATAAAATGAAAAGTAAATAAATGCTAAAATGGGCCAGAGAACACAGCAGGTTCCTCCAGATTTCTAGAGATGAGCAATGGGTGAAAAGCCAAGATTGCCCCAATGACAAGGGCTGGCCAGAATCTAGCAGGTGCAACTAAACCAGCTCTCCAGCTCTCCGATGCTGCGAAGGAGAAAGCTTGAAAGGTATAGAAAGAAAGGCCATAGCTTTGCAGTTTTAAACTCTTTTGTAAAATCCCCACACCCTGCTAAGATATTTTTTTTTAAAAGAGAAAGAAACAAAATGACTAGATTTTAACAGAATAAAAGAGTTGGAAGGGACCTTGTAGGTCATCTAGTCCAACCCCCTGCTCAAGCAGGAGACCCTACTATACCATTTCTGACAGATGGCAGTCCAGTTTCTTCTTGAATGCCTCCAGGGATGAAGCTCCCACAATTTCTGAAGGCAACTTCTGTTCCATGGGTTGATGGTTCTCACTATCAGAAAATTCCTCCTTATTTCCAGGTTGAATTTCTTATTCAGTTTCCATCCATTATTATTCCTTGTCTGGCCTTCAGGTGTCTTGGAAAATAGCTTGACCCCCTCCTCCTCTCTGTGGCTGCCCCTCAAATATTGGAAGCCTGCTCTCATGTCTCCCCTGGTCCTTCTCTTCACTAGACTATCCATGCCCGGTTCCTGCAAGCATTCTTCATATTTTATTTTGGAAAAAGAAAAACAACAGACATTCTTTGAGAGAGAGAGAGAGAGAGAGAGAGAGAGGCACTCATTAATTATATGCCCTTTTTAGGGGGCGAAAAGGGCAATGAAAAGGATTCTGGTTTGCCAGCAGGAAAACTGCCCAGTTTAAAAAGAGCGTGAAGCAGAAACAAGCATACCCTGAATATTTTGACTGGGTTCTGCCCAAATTCACAAAAACCCTGTTTAACATCAATCCAGCTTCATTATTCTGTTGGGGTTTCCTTAGATAACTTTTTCTTTTTCTCCTTTGACGCTTCACCACTCTTTGAACCAAAACAGGGGAGGGCATTGAAGATGGGGCTTTGACCAACATATCCCTTCTTCTGGTCAACTCTTAACTTGGTTCAAGGCTCAGCCGCTAGAGCCGCGTAGGCAGGCTAAAACTTTGCTGTGGGTGCTTTCAAGAAGTTATGCAAAGCCAGCTTGGTTCCTTGAGGGTTCAGGCTGTTTTCTCAAACCAGGAAGTGGGGTAATTCAGGAACCGAGTTAAGGTACTTGAGTTCTGCTGAGCAATCATTTGTTTGTTAAGCTACTGCCTCTGCCCAGGTTATGAGTCTGGGGTTTTCCACTATGTTTTATTCCTTCTCTTCTTTCCTTTCCTTTCCTTTTTCCTTTCCTTACATTCTTCCTCCTGTCCTTTTCCCTTCTCTTTCTTTCCTCTTGTCCTTTTCTTCTTCCTGTCCTTTTTCCTTCCCTTCCCTTCCCATCGTCCTGACCTTTTCCCTTCTCTTCCTCCTCTCCTTTCCTCCTCTTTCCTTCCTCCTGTCCTTTCCATTTCCCTTCCTCCTTTCCCCTTCCCTTTCCTTCCTCCTCTCCTTTTCCTTTCCCTTCCTCCTCTCTTTTCCGCTTCTCTTTCCTTCCTCCTGTCCTTTCCCTTCCCCTTCCTTCTTTCCCCTTCCCTTCCTTTCCTTCTCTCCTTTTCCTTTCCTGCATTTCATTCAACCTGCTTCTGTTCTCCTCTCCCTCACAATACCTTTGTTTCAGCAATCTATATTTTCATGAGGAAGGGGCAGCATTCAGAGAGGTTGGGGTTTTGCTACAGGTAAACAAAAGAAACTCCATAGGAGAACAAGAAAACCAACCTTTCCCCTGTCTTATTGCCCACTACCCAAGGCTGAAGCACAAAGGAGAGAAAGAGAAAGAAAAAGAGAGGGAGTTGCATCCTGCAATTAATTTTTAATTTGCTGCTGCACAAGGAAGGGAGGGGCCAGAGTGGATGGAAAGAAAGCCTTGATCCCCTTCCCCTTTTCTTCACCACTGCAATTTTCTGAATAGGGAGCCTTCCCAACGAAGAAATTAGCATCCCTGTTCTTCCCACGTTGGAATCCAAACACAGAATAGAAATCAAATACTGTATTATTATTTTGGGGGGAGGAATAAAAAAAAGCAGAATTCTCACTGTCCAAGCAGAGAGAGGAGAAATTAGTACCGCTTTATGCCACGAGACCAAGCATAGAATGCTGCATCCAGTTCTGGTCACCACGATACAAAAAAAGAGATTGAGACTCTGGAAAGAATGCAGAGAAGAGCAACAAAGACGATTAAGGGGTCTGGAGGCTAAAACATATGCAGAACGAGGGGTCCTGGGTGTTCTCTGAGTTTGCTTGTTTTCTTGAAGACATTTCATTACCCTAGCTAGGTAACATCATCAGTGCTAGTATAACACTGATACACCAGTTCAATACCTGTGCTTCACTACAAAACTATGTGGTCGGGCATAGTTTCTGGGGAGGAAAGTAAGGGGAAAAAACATCTGCCTTTGCCTACCAGCATCCATCGGGATTCATCTGGCTAGTGGCCTATCATTGTGTGAGAGAATTGAAGGCTCTTTGGAAACTGAAACAGCATTTGCTGTGTGAGCATGGAGACAGCAAGGAGCCTGGGTATGGCTTAGCTCAACTGTTCTGTACTAAAGATGCTTGGTGCTGTGAAACTGAAACTGAAACTCCTCTCTGCTTGTGTTTTGCATTTGGAGCAGATTTATTTTCAGGTAGAACTCCTTAGCATCAGAGTGTGTTAATGATAGTAATAATATTGGAAATACTAATGCTCTGATGGTCATTTGGAAAAATCCTTTCTTCGCGAGCTCCTAGAATCTAAGAGGAAAATATGTGTCAGATTTCAAGTTTGTAGGCTTTACGGTTCTGGAGATTTTGTGATGATGCGTGAGTGGTATTTTGCTTTTATATATGTAGATATGAAAAACGGCTGCAGGAATTGGGTATGCGTAGTCTAATGGAAGAGAAGGGTTAGGGGTGACAGGATAGCAGCCTTCCAATATTTGAGGGGCTGTCACAGAGAAGAGGAGGACAGCCTATTTTCCAAATTACCTGAGGCATGGCAAGAAATAATGGGTGGAAAACTAATCAAGGACAAAACCATCCGCAATTAACCAACACAATTAAACAGTGGAATGATTTGCCTTCAGATATTGTGGGTGCTTCATTGCTGGAGGTTTAATAAGATATTGGACAGCCATTTGTCCAGAATTGTATAGGGCCTCCTGCTTGACCAGGGAGTTGGACTAGAGGACCTTTAAAACCCCTTCCAGCTCTAGGAAGCCCTGCTGAGACAATTTTGCCTCATTTTACGACCTTCCTTGTCAGTCTGTTTAAGGGAGTCCCCACCGTTGTTAAGTTAGGAACAAGGTTGTTAAAATGAACCTGGCTTCTGTGTTGAATTTGCTGGTCAGAGAAGATCACAAAAGAGGATCATATGGCAACTGTCATAAATAGGAGTCGGTGAATTTTCATCACGTGAACATGGGGATGCTGCAGCATAAAAAAAAAATGGCCGTAAGTCACTTTTTTCAGTGCCGTTGTTGCTTCGGTCACTAAATGAATTGTCATAAGTCGGGGATTGGCTGTATTACGTTCCGTATCTGTCCCTGAGAGTGTTGGGCCCCACTGTTGCCCCATAGCAACTCAACCCGACCGGCCAACCATCCGAAGGTACCCCCCCCCACAAACCTTGGGCCTGTGGTATGTGTGTGCGTGTATGTGTGTGTGAAGCCAGCCCATATGGTGGGCTGATGAATCGCCTCATTGTGCGACCTCAGCAAAAACGGAGGCGTTCAAGCAAGCTGCCTTGGCTTTTTGTGAGAAAGGTACTTTTGTGTGGCTCGAAGGGACTTTTTAATTTCTCCTTCCATTCATTCCTTCATCGGCATCCCCATCGTGCCTATGCCTAAAGAAGGTATTTCTCGATGAGGCCGTTCAGTTTTTCCTTCCCGAAACACCGCTGAAAATAAAAATAGAACAAACAAGACGCCACCGGTGAAGGAGTGGGGGGGGGGGGAACGCCCATCGCTTTTCAGTTTAAAAGTGCCTTGGTTTTCCTGGTGGTGCTGGGTTCTTATCACACGGATCTCCTCCACCGGTCCTCTCTCTCTCTCTTCGTTGCAAAAAATATAAGTTTTTCCGCACTCCTGCCGAGTCCTAAAGGAGGATGACATCTCTTCTGTCAGTTTTGCAGCCCCCCTCCTGCAAAACTGGGACTTTGGTTTTCATTCTTGCAGAAAAGGAACACAGCTCTGAGTTGTGAGTCTCACACTTGTGTGTGTGTGTGTGTGTGTGTGTGTGTGTGTGTGTGTGTGTGTGTGTGTGTGACGACAGCTCACAGCCCAGGCTGCCCTATTTATTTTCCACTTTGTTCCTAACTCCATGTTGTGGGTGCTCCCATTACTGGAGTTTTTTTAAGAAGAGACTGGACAGAAATTTGTCTAAATAGATTCTCCTGCAGAATAGAATAGAATAGAATAGAATAGAATAGAATAGGATGGGATGGAATAGAATAGAATAAAGAACAGAATTGAATTAGAATAGAATAGAAATAGAATAGAACAGAACAGAATAGAATAGAAATAGAATAGAACAGAATAGAATAGAATTCTTTATTGGCCAAGTAAGGAATTTGTCTTTGGTGCAAATGCTCTCAGCATACATAAAAGAAAAGATACATTCACCAAGAATCAAGATTCATAAGGTACAACAGTTAGTAATAGTCATAGGGTACAATGTCATAGGGTCTCTTGCTTGAGCAGGGGGGTTGGACTAGATGACCTCCAAGGTCCCTTCCAGCTCTATTCTGATTCCTCGGAGGCTTTGAAAGGCACTAAGGAATGGTGCAGCCAAGTGCAAAGCTGCAGAGCGAGGAGGCTGGGTTCTCATAATACATTGGACTCTTAACTTGCTCTTTCCCTGGATCCGGTTCACATGGTTTTGTTCACCCAACCGGCCTGATTTTCATTCCTTTATACCCTTTATACCCACTTTGCACCCTTCCTCAAGGCAGTTGTGGAAAAGCACTGATGGGCAAGGTATGTGGCAGGTGGGAAAGAGAGAAAGGGGGAGAGGGAGAAAAAGAGAAAAAAGAGACAGAAAGAAAGAGAGAGAGAGAGAGAAAGAAATAGAGACAGAAAGAGAAAAAGACAGTGGAAGAGACACAGAGAGGGAGAGAGACAGAAAGAGAAAGGAAGACAGAGAAAGAGGGAAAGAGAGCTAAAGAAGGAGAATGAAAAAGACAAGGAGAAAGTGAGAGAAAAAAGAAAGAGACAGCAAAAGAGAATGAGAGAGGGAGAAAGAGATGGAGAAAGAAAGAAAGAGAGAGAGAGAGAGAAAGAGGGAGAGAAAAGAGAATGAGAGAGAGGGAGAGATAGAGACAGAAAGAGAGAAAGGAGAGAAGGAGAAGGAGATAGAGAGGGACAGAAAGAGAGAAAAGAGAATGAGAGAGGGAGAAAGAAAGAGAGATAGAGAGACAGAGGGAGAGAAAAGAATGAATGCGAGGGAGGAAGAGAGAGATAGAGAGAGACAGAAAGAAAGAGAGAGAAAAGAGAGAAGGAGAAAGAGATAGAGAGACAGAAAGAGAGAGAAGAGAGAATGAGAGGGAGGAAGCAAGAGATAGAGACAGAAAGAAAGAGAGAGGGAGAAAAGAGAGAAGGAGAAAGAGGTAGGAAGAGAGAGACAGAAAGAAAGAGAGAGGGAGAAAGGAGAGAAGGAGAAAGAGGGAGGAAGAGAGAGACAGAAAGAAAGAGAGAGAAAAGAGAGAAGGAGAAAGAGGTAGGAAGAGAGAGACAGAAAGAAAGAAAGAGAGAGAAAAGAGAGAAGGAGAAAGAGGGAGGAAGAGAGAGACAGAAAGAAAGAGAGAGAGAGAAAAGAGAGAAGGAGAAAGAGGGAGGAAGAGAAAGCGAGGGGACCAGCCCGGGCCAAGGCGGCCGAAGCGCGGGCCAAGCGCAGGAGCGGAAAGCGAGGCCGGGCCGGGCGAGGAAGAGCCGCGCGCCCGTCCCTCTGGGGGGGGGGGGGGGGCCGCCACCTTCCCTTCCGCGAGGCTGCGAAGCGAGTCCAAATAAGGTGTGATCGAGCCCCGTCAGCGCCTCTTTCCCGCAGCCCGATTTGCCCTTATATGGGCATTCGAAGCGAGGGCGCGGAGGAGGCGCAGCGCCTGGCACACGGGCGCCCTCCGGCCGCATCGCCCGGGTACCGCAGCCGGGAAGGTGGGCAGCGCACGGTGCGGATCGGGCTGCCAGAGGAAGGAGAGAGAGGGAGGGAGGGAGAGATCGGATGGATGGGTGGATGGAGAAAAGGATGGAAGGAGAAATGGAGAGAGGGAGGGGCCAGGGGAGGGAGAAAAGGGTGGAGGGAGAAAGGGATGAAGGGAGGGAGAGATCATGCATGGTTGGAGGGGAGGGGGAGAGGGTTGGATGGATGGATGGATGGATGGGAAGAGGAATAGATAGATAGATGGATGGAGAGAGGAACGGATGGAGAAAAGGATGAAAGGAGAAATGGAAGGAGGAAGGGATGGGAAATGGGAGAGAGCTGGAGGGGGGGAGAAAAGGATGGAGGGAGAAATGGATGGATGGAGAGAGGGAGGGAGAAAAGTAGAGGGAATGGATGGAGAGATCATGGATGGTTGGAGGGAGGGAGAGGGGGTGGATGGAGAGATTGGATGGGTGAATGGATGGAAAGAGAGGATAGATGGAGGGATGGATGGAGAGAGGAATGGACAGAGAAAGGGAGGGAGGGAGGGGGGAGAAATGGAGGGGGGAGAAAAGGAAGGAGGGAGGGGTGGATGGGTGGAGAGAGGGATTGATGGAAGGATGGAGAATGGAGGGATGGAGAAAAGGATGGAGGGAGAGGAATGGAGGGAGGGGGAGATGCAGGGATAGATGGATGAACAGCAACTTTTAAGAGGGCAGGACCTCAACTCCCAGAATTCCCCAGTAGGCACACTTGAAGATGGTTGGACTTCAACTCCTAGAATTCCCTAGTCATTGTGCTTTAAGATGGGTGCAGTTCAACTGCTTAACGACCACTTGATTCACTTAACTGCTGGGAATCGAGGCACAAAAAGTGGTAAAAGTGGCCACAACTTACTTAACACCTGCCTTTCAAAAGATGACCTTTCATCCCCCCAACGACACAGGAGGTTTCTAAGAAGAGATTCGACAGCCATTTGCTTGAAACAATTTTGGGGGTTCCCATGCTTGAGCAGGAGCAGGGAGTGGGACTAGATGACCTCCGAGGTCCCTTCCAACTCTGTTATCCTGATCCCCAACCACAGGCCATATGGGGCCAGATGAATAAAACTCCAAAACCTGAAGGCATTTAAAAACCACCATTCCCTCCAAAACCTCTGGATGTGATAATCATTGATCCTGAATTTTTTAAAAATAAGATTTTAATTTTTTTAAGGCAGAAGTGTGTTTTTTTTTTCCTCCCCAGATATCAGATTGGGGAGCAAACCAAGTGCAAAGGTTGTAAATTTTGGCAACGTTGACGAGGAAAGCATTCTTGATGGGAAATCAAGTGTGTTCGCTTATTATTTTTAAATGAGAAATAGATGGAGATACTGGGAAGGTTTACCTGGGGAAGAGAAAGCTGCAGGGGGAATGACAGCTGCCTTCGTAACTGTCTGAAGGGCGGTCGTCAAAGATGGGGCGGATCTGTCCAGACCTGTTCCAGAAACCAGGAGAAGAAACCAGTTTAAATTACAAGGGAGGTGATTGGGGTGAGACGTACAGAAGAAAGGCTTCGAGGTGGAGCTGTTTGCCGGTGGAACTGCCTGCCTCAAGAGATAGTGGGTCTTCATTGGATGGAGAGCCTGGAACATAGAAGCTGAATGTTGCTTGAACCAGAAGATGGACGCAAATAAATTTGATAAAGAAACAAAAAAGAGAGAGATGAAGGTGGCTGAATTTATGGCCTTTTTTCACACTGGCAGTATCCCCACGGTCATGTGATCAAAACTCAGCCGCTTGGCAACTGACTCATATTTATGACGGTTGTTGTGCAGTGTTCTGGGTTTCTTTTTGTGACCTGATAAGCAGAGTCAATGGGGAAACCAGGTTCACTTAACAACCGGGTCACTAACTTAATCACTGGAGGGTTATTCAGTTAACAATAAATAAACAGTTGTAATAAATAAACAATAAACAATAAACAGTTGTTTATTGGGCAATAAACAGTTGTGTCCTGGGACAATTTAATAACTTTCTTGCTTAACAACAGGAATTTGAGGCTCTATTGTACAGCAAAGACATCGATAGCTTGTATTTATGACGGCTGTAGCGTGACCTTCTGACAAACAAATTGGAAAGCCTGATTCACTTAACAACTTTGTAACTTAATTAACAATTGCAGGGATTCAAGGAATCCCTGTGGGCAGGAAAAATCATAAAATAGCACAAAAAAACTCACTTAACCAACATCTCTCCTAGCAACAGAAATGTGGGGTTATAAATTGAGGATTACCTGTACAGATTGCTGTCTGCTTTTTTTGTTTTGTTTTGTTTTGGGGGGGGCGGACTCAGTTTTTTGTTCCACTCATGTTAAATCCAACCCCATATCCTAGCTCCTAAATAAGGCATTCCACCCAACATTTTTTTCGCTAAATGTTGCATTCTCTGCCTCATATCACAATTATTGTCATGAAATTAACTCACAAAAATAACCCATCCAATCTTTTCAAACCCATAAGCAGTTTTCACTCTTTATCCTTTAGTTTTTATTTTTCTTCTCCGCTCAATAACCCTTTTTCCCAAATCACTTCAAGGGTTGAAGCGGATTGACAGCAACAAGTCAGAAGCAAACATCTTATGCCAGGAGACCATGATAAATGTGATTTCAGGCAACACCCTCCAACCAAACTTTTAAATATTAGTCATTGCCCTAGGTGATGAAAACATTTAAAAAAAAAACAAGGCAGATTAAAATCGAACAGAGGCCAAATATGGGGAAAATCTAATAATGTTAGGCATGGCTGTGAGTTAGAAGTATAATTGCTTGAAGGAAAAAAACCTGGGGTGCCCCTCCTTTCCTTGTGCCCGAAACAGGGGCTTAGTTTTGTTCATGGTTAATAATCCAGGCTGGCTTTAAATGCCAGCTTTTTCTCCCAAAGAACAAATTGGTAGAGCTTAAGGCACTAAATCAGATCAAAGGCCTGTTGAATCTCACATGCTGTTTCGGTGATAGCGGGAGAACTAGTTTTAAAATCTGGTTAAAGTATAACTAATCTGTAACGGGAAAGTCCTAATCTGTGGGGCATCAGAAAGATTCATTCCAGTAAAAATGCTTGGAAATAATATATCTTATTTGTAATTTCTTCAGTGAAAAGGATCTTTTAGCAGATGATGGAAAAAAAGAGACCTTTCTGCTGAAAATCAGGATATAAATAGATTTACTATTATTATGAACAGGAACAAACAGCTAGGCTTGTAACCAGGATAAGCAGCTTACCTGAAGACTGATCCACCCCCAAAAAACTTCTGATTCCATCGAACAGTTTATGCTTGTCCAGAATAAGCAATATTGCACATAGCAACTGTGTACATAGGCCCCAGTATTTTGAAAATACATGACCCATATTTAATGCAGAGATTTTGAGCATTTGAAAGAATAGAAAGTACCTCGGGTTTTAGATTTTGGCAGTGGTTTGCTCTCCAAACTTGTTTCAAAGTAGTTTCTGAAACATTTGATACCAGACTAGGTAAGATGATCAGCAAAATTTTCTTGTCCTATTCTTCTTGGCTTATAAATCTGAAGTATTTGAAGCAGGAATTTATGTATTTATTAATTAATTCATTAATTTATTCCCAACAGGAAAGCAATGTCTTAAAAAAAATAGATGGAGAGCACATGCTTTTTCTCATTCTGGGGCAAAGAATAGATTTATAAGTTTAGATTACCGGCAGATGTGTTTATACACCATTGCTACTTTATATTTATTTTCCTTAACGGTTGCCCATGGTAAACATTGTACATGCCTCTAAGGCTAGTATTTTTTAACCTTGGCAGCTTTAAGGACTTTCAACTCACAGAATTCCCCATCCAGCATGCCTTTCGAGCAGTATGAACCCAACTCCCAGAATTCCCACGCTGGCTTGGGAATTCTGCAAGCCAAAATGCAGGGATTGAGAAACACTGAATGAAGAGAATGAAGTGTCTGTTTCCCCAGAATTATGCTGACTTGGGAATTCAAAAATTGAAGTCTATATTAAACATCCTAAAGATTTAAAATATTCCTAAGACTGGAGAGGACAGTTCAAGAGGCAGATTTGTGATGCTTTTTTTGTATAGTTTGCTTTATATACAGAGTAAGATGGGCCAAGCGTGGTAAAATATTGAATTTTGTGGTATATTTTCCGCAAAGAGCAATTTGGAGCAGTGGTGAAATCAATAAGGACCTCTCTACCTTTTCTATCTCTATGCCTTCCTCCGAAGAGGCACCACGGATATACTGCGGCTGCGCCGACCAATCGTCGCACAGCTGCTCTGCTCGCCTGCAACTCGTTGGTGCAAAAAAAACTCTATGATTTCCTGTTTTTAAAAGCACGAGAGCGCGAAAGGGAAAGAAAGCAGAGGGGAGAAAAAACCCGCCGGCGGCCTTCGACAAATGCCGAAACCGCCGCAGGAAGGCCCGAACCCTTTATTTACGCGATGGCTGGAGGAATGGCGAGACCAGGCCGAAGAGAACGGACGCCTCAAGAGCCACCGCGCCTATGAACGTGTAAGCCCCGCCCACCGCGGCAAGCCCCGCCTCCCATGAGTGTCTGTCTTGGGACACATTTTCTCTATTAAGGCAGATAACAGATAATCAGGGTTGGAAGGGACCTCGTAGGTCGTCTAGTCCAACCCCCCCGCCCAAGCGGGAGAATAACGATTTATATAGAATAAAAGATGCAATAATTAGCCCAGCTTTTGCTACAAGGTCATTTACAATAGTTGTTAACATAGCAATCAATGCAATTAGGCAGGAATCAGCCTATCTGTTAGTGCACTTCGCTTAATAAGAGCAGAGTTTTGAGTGTAAGTGAGACCAGCGTCACTATTTGTGTTTTAATCAGTATATTAATTAGATCGGTCATGAGAATTGGTAAGCTTGGTTATATTAATACCATTAAGCCAATTAATTATGTCTTTTATGTTCATTATTCATCATACCAATGTCAGCGTGGATCCGAAAGGCAGGGTAATAATAATCTATCACTGTAATCATAGTGATACATAGATGACTGCTGATGAATCATGAAATTAAAAATGTATTAAGTGGTGTAGGGCTTACTGCCTAAGCAGGGGGTTGGACTAGAAGACCTCCAAGGTCCCTTCCAACTATTCTATTCTACATTCCATTCCATTCTATTCTATTTTTTATTCCAATATTCTATTCTATACTATTCTACATTCTATTTATTCTACATTCTGTTCTACATTCTATTCTATTCTACATTTTATTCCATTCTACTTCGGTGCACTAACCAGGAACAATCTTAGTGATTCTCAGTTGATCACAGTTATGTAGAGTCCGTCTCTCTTTGTCGTGCGCAGGCCCTGAGCTCCCTGCGTAAGTATCCCCTCCCTCTGCGCAGTGGCCGCGAGGCTCGGATTCTGATGTATTTTGGGGAGAAGATCTGCCGTCAGCTGGATGAACAGCTGGAGAGATACCGCAGCACCCAAGATAATACAGCACCGGCCGGTATGGAAGGAGAGGTGCCTGTGATTGCTATCGGTAGTTCTCAACTTACGAATGGTTGCTTAGCGACTGTTCACTAGGACTCATGCCAAGCTACTTATGACCCCGATTCAGACGGGAGGGACCCGTACCCATGATCACACGATTGCATTCAGGGTGTTTCAAGTTGTGGTCGTAAATCGAGGACCACTGGAATTAATTGGTGTTCATTTTTTTTAATGTTCCTTTGAAAAAGCTTGAATAAACATGACATGCCGTTGTGGTTAGCTGGCAGCAGGTGTGGATGGCTGAGGAGAGCGAGGACCAGGACCATTAGGGAGTAGACTGCTGCCTTCAGAGATTGTGGGGGCTGGCAGCAGTGATGAAGGGGTTCCCGAGGAGCCTGTGCCAAGTGCATGTGCATGCAGGATTGCTTGCAGGAAAGAGCAGCTACAAAAGCACGGGTGACTTGGGAGTAAGGCTGCAAGCAAGGTAAGGCGCCCTCCTTCAAGAAGATAAAAGCCAGCTATGAAACGAATGTACTTTGCAGAAGGCAAAGACGTTTTGAAACTCAGCCTCGTGGACATTTATAGTTAGTTAGTCTTTGAAAACTATCTCTTATCTGTGGTTTTTGGCAGCCTGAAAAACAACTTGGCAAGGCTCTTTCTTGTCAGAGCTAATTAGTTAGAAAAGCAGCCTTTTATCTTGTGAAGAAAATACCGTGTTTCTCATATAATAAGGCCGGTCTTTTTTTTTTTGAGCCGCCCCAAAAGGCTAGATCGTCTTTTCGAGGGTACTTAATTCCCCTCCCCCCGCATCTCGGGTGGGCGGGCAGTGACAGCTTGGATGTTGACCTCGGCGTTGATGGGGCACTTCGTATCGGGGCCAAATGCAGGCAGCACATATCCGGGTGTGCAACAAAAGTGCTTCCTCACGCAAGCCCCCCCCCCATTCCCCCCCATTTCGCATGTTTTAATATAGCCTTAATTTGGGGGGGAGGGGCTTAATTTCATTTCATGCCTATAAAACATGCTGGGACTTCCGGATTAGGGAGGCCGTATTGTTGGAGAAACAGGGTAGAATTCGTAGACGAAACCTTAAAAGGTGGGGGCTGCTGCCTTTGTCTGGTGTTGGCTCTCTTGGCACCAGGTTGGGTCAGAACACATACCTCATGGCTCAGAAGCTTGGTTGAAAGAGTTTGTCACACGCATTCCAGGTGGGCCAATCCCGACGTCTCTTTGCAAAAGTCGTGAAGATGTTGACAATCCAGCTTACAGTGATAGGTCGGTGCTACCACCTGCCCTGTCCTCTCTGGAGCCAGTCCAGCCTCAAGAGCAACACTCAAAGGTGAGCAAGTCAGTATGGATAGTGTTCCTCCGTTCATTCCGGGGATGTTTGCAACTTTTTGTGCATGCTTGTAATTCTTGATGGACAGGGGAGAGGGGAGGAGAGAACTCGGAGTGCCCTGAACCCTGAGATGGATGACAGATAAATTTTATAACAACAATAGGCAATTTGCGTGCAATCTGAAAATAACTGGAGCGCCTCTTGATCACAGTTGGGCCGGGGAGAGGTTGGACTAGATGACCTACAAGGTCCCTTCCAACTCTGTTAATCTGTTCATGGATCGGCATTGACCGAAATCACTGTCAGTCAATTGCGAAAGGCAGCTTTACTCGGCAGAGCTGACGTTCTGCAAACCAGACTAGTGGTGGGATTCAAATTTTTCTTTTTACTATCGATTGTGGGTGTGGCTTGGTAGCTGTGGGTGTGGCTTGGTAGGTGTGGCACGGTTGGTGGGTGTGGTCTGGTGAGCATGGCAGGGGAAGGCGACTGCAAAATCCCCATTCCCTCCCGGCTCCACTGACCTGCTTTCCAGCTCCGACTCAGAACAGAGCAGAATAAAATAACAAGAGTTGGAAGGGAACTTGAAGGTCATCTAGTCCAACCCCCTGCCCAAACAGGAGACCCTACACCATTTCTGACAGATGGGAGTCCAATCTCTTCTTGAAAGCCTCAAGTGATGACGCTCTCACAGCTGTTACACTGGTTGATTGTTCTCACTGTCAGAAAGTTTCTCCTTATTTCCAGGTTGAATCTCCTTGTTCAGTTTCCACCCATTGACTCTATACACCATTTCAGACAAACGGCTGTCCAGTCTCTTCTGCAAAACCTCCAGTGATGGAGCACCTATAATTTCTAGTGGCAAACAGTTCCACTGGTTAATTGTTCTCCCTGTCTAAAAAATTCACCTTACTTTTAGGTTGCTTCTCTCCTTGATTAGTTTCCATCCATTGCTTCCTCTCCTGCCTCCAGGTGTGTCAGAGAATAAGGTGACCTGATCCTCTCTGTGACAGCCCCTCAAATGTTACAAGACTGCTATCAGAATAGCGGAGTTGGAAGGGACCTTGGAGGTCTTGTAATCCAGCCCCTTGCTTTGGCAGAAAACCCTGTACCATTTCAGACAAATGGCTCTCCAGTCCCTTCTTAAAAACCTCCAGTGATGGAGCTCCCACAACTTCCAGAGGCAAACAATTAATAAACGGATTAATTGTTCCCACCATCAGGAAATTTTTCTTTAGTTCTAGGTTGGTTCTTGATAGATTATCGGTGGACAAAAATGCCAAATACAGTCTTGCAAGGTAACGGTAAAGGTTCCCGATGCACATCCGTGCTGGTTGTTTCTGGCTCTAGGTGGTGCTGCTCATCTCCGTCACAAAGCCAAAGAGCCAGCGCTGTCTGAAGACGTCTCCGTGGTCATGTGGCCGGCATGACTAAATGCCAAAGGCGCACAGAACAATGTTCCCTTCCCACCAAAATGGTCCCTATTTTTCTACCTGCATTTTTACGTGCTTTCGAACTGCTAGGTTGGCAGAAGCTGGGTCAAGGAACGGGAGCTCACTCCATTACACGGTGCTAGGGACTCGAACCGCCGAACTGCCGACCTTTCTGATTGACAAGCTCAGTGTCTTAGCCACTGAGCCACTGCATACCTTTAAATACAGTCAAAACAACAGCAATAATAACTCCCTCCAACCCTTAAAAAAGACATGCTTGGTTTTATTTCATTTTCTTTGCAGAAAAAACAGACTGTTCCACGGCACCGGGCCCGGGGTTACATGCCAACTCGGCGATCTCCAGCTTATGCTGTCCTATTGGCGCTCTATCACAACACTGTGGTAAGATACAGGTGATGCCAACCTCGCTGGTCTGCTGAAACATTTTAGGTGTCAGGATTCTGGCAGTTCCCCCCAAATAAATCATGAGTCTCGAGCCAAACTTCCAAAAGTTCAAAAGGATTTATTGGGAGTTAACATGTCTGGTACTGCCTGGGTGTAGCTGACTCTGAGACACATCATTCATTATCATCCTTGACCCTGGTTTTCCCCCACCTCCTGGGTGTATCATAATTCATATTCTCCAATGGGACACCTCCATAGCCCAGAGTCATCAATCATGCTCTCCAGTTAAGATATTTGCGCGGCAAAAACTTCAGTCACCTAGTTACTATCTTTGAACAACTATTAATGGAATGCACTTTTGATTTCCAAGCTGCCGCACTGCTCTTTCAAACCTCCTCTCTTACTGTTGGCAACTCTAAAAAGACCATAGAAATATTTTATGAGTTGACATTAGGCTTGAATCATCTGGAAGCAAATGTTGGAGGTTGTGTTGAATGTTGGTTGTGTCTTTTGGATTTCTTTCTTAGGACCCTGAGTCTCGGGACTACCTGACCAAACCAGAACTGCAGAAAAGTGCTCAGCCTCTCTGTGATAAATCCTTCTTTTTGGTAAGCTGATCCTTTCCCTGATTGTTATTGCACCAATTAATTTATAATGAAGGGATTAAATTGATTGAAGAGTGATTCTTTGTGTGTGTGTGTGTCTTCAAGTCAGTTTTTTTCTCCTGGTGGCTGCCTGGGTTAGTCG
The DNA here is from genome assembly GCA_004320025.1 of Laticauda laticaudata. Classification (NCBI taxonomy): domain Eukaryota; kingdom Metazoa; phylum Chordata; class Lepidosauria; order Squamata; family Elapidae; genus Laticauda; species Laticauda laticaudata. Next base: position 55,655 of record BHFT01039099.1, read on the forward strand.
CTGTAATTTCCTTGGCATAGTTTTCTGGTTTGCCATTGCCTGCTTCCTAGGGATGAGAGAGAGTGATCGGCTCAAAGACATCCACTTGGCTTTGTGCCTAAGGTGGGACTAGAACTCACCGTCTCCCAGAGATCGGCCCAAAGTCACTCAGCCGGCTTTCATGCCTAAGGCAGGACTAGAACTCACCATCTCCTGGTGATTGACCCAAAGTCACCCAGCTGGCTTTCGTGCCTAAAATGGAACTAGAATTCACCATCTCCCTGTTTCTAACCTGATGCCTTAACCACTAGACCAAACTTGATGGCAGCAATAGCATTATTGTATGTGATATTGTATTGATAATTCTATTGCTCTTTAGGCTAGCAATTTTCCCTGTTGATTCCTCCATTACAGGCCGATCCTGGAAGCAAGAACACCGCCTGGTCTGCTGTCAGCACTCTGATTCGCAAGGAGCTAGTCCTCAAGACTAACATTCCAGCCAGGTTGATTATGTTATACTAAAGAGTTGGGAATGGGGAGAATCTACCTGCACCCCATTGGTTTCCTTGAACTTGTAGTATTTTAAGAGCGTTGGCACAACTGTTGACAATCTATACTTGTAAGCCCAAGAGAGAATAGGGGGTGAATGGATGATGAAAGGATGGAAGGATGGAAGGAAGGACAGATGGAAGGAAGGAGGATGAATGATGGAAGGATGGATGATAAGGAAGGATGGAAGGAAGGATGGATGGATGGATCAATGACGGAAGGATGGATGAATGAATGATGGAAGGATGGGTGGATGGATCAATGGAGGGAGCTATTCAAATCCTCAGGAAGATGGTTGAAAAGCTCCACCATGAGAAAAGCACCAATCAAGGGTTAAATTTGTCTTAGGGCAATGTTTGTCCCCCTTTCATTTTATTTATTAAAAGTTCTACACCCCTCCTCTCTCCTAAGCGACTCTGGGTGGTTTACCATAAAGCACTAAAACCTTGTCAGCCCACAACTGAAAGCACACTTAAAAAAACAATTAAGAACAAAAAAGGTATAAATTGTACAAGTTAAAAGCCAACATCGAAGTTTAAACATTTGGAAGGTTAAAATTGGCAGGGGAGGTTGTGAGGAGGGATTTCAAGAGAACTGGGTCCCAAAACTATTTTGTTTTTGCAAACTCTTTTCCAACCAGATATTCGCTGACCGAAGTAGGGCTGAAAGTAGCCCGGGAGTTGCGAGCCTTCGAAGAGCTGGAGGAAAACAATTCCAGCACCACAAAAGCCACAGCGCCCCAAACTGGAGAAGCTGTTGTGGAGGAAAACGACGGAAGCTCTTTGGGCTTAGAAAATTCAGATAGCAGCCCTACCAATAAATGCAGGTAATTCTTGACTGAACGGCCGCAAACGAAGCAGGAATTTACCCGGCAAAGAATTGGCAAAAATTCCATTCCAAATTTCCATGGCTTCTTGGCCCAAAAACCCCAAATGCTCCAGAACCACACAAACAAAGGGTTTGCTTTAACGTCTGTGGAGTTCACATAACGATGGTAGAGTCACTTCCCCGTGGTAGCGATTTGCTTAAAAAAAACCCAGCTACAAAAACAGGCCATAACATCAGGTCAGAGAATGCAATGGTCCATTTTGCCATCGTCATGATTAAACGACCCTCGTGGGCAGGCTCTTATTACGGTCATAAGATGAGGACTACCTAAAAATTTCCCCCTGGCCCAGCGGTCACACCTCTGGTGATTTTCTTTCTTCTTTTTTTTTTTCTTTCTTTCTAGATCAAGCTGTGAAAGGCCTAACTTGGGGCTGTTGAAACCCCAGTTTGTGCTGCGACCTGGAGGGTTTGATGTGATCCTTTGCGTGGATTTCATCGAGACCACGGGGTGAGCAGCTGCCACGCTAAAACCACGGCCTGTGTGCAATAGGCACAGGAGAGAGGGTGTTGCTGTACAAAACCCAGCTCCCTTCTAGCACTGATGATGTTCCCTAGTTGGGTCATGAAATGTCTGCAAGAAAACCTCCAAGCTCAGGGAGCACCAAGGACCCCACAGTCCTCCTCCTCTTTCCTTCTAGCACTGATGATGTTCCCTAGTTGGGTCATGAAATGTCAGCAAGAAAGCTGAGCTCAGAGACCACCAAGAATCAATACTCTTCCTCATTCCCCTCCTCCTCCAGTTATTGATGATGTTACCTAGTTGGGTCATGAAACTCCTGCAAGAAAACCACCAAGCTCAGAGACCACCAAGGACCCACAGTCCTCCTCCCCTTCCCCCTCCCCTTCTCCCCCTCTTCTTCCTCCTCCCCCCCTCTAGCACTGATGATGTTCCCTAGTTGGGTCATGAAACTCCTGCAAGAAAACCACCAAGTACTTAGGACCCCACAGTCCTCCTCCTCCTCTTCCTCCTCTCCACAACCCTCCTCCCTTCTAGCACTGATGATGTCCTCTAGTTTGGTCATTCAATGTCTGCAAGAAAACAATTAAAGGAAGAAGGGGGAAAAAAAGGAATTCCTCCATGAAATAGATTGTGAAAAGTGCTTTTTCCCTCTCCTGCTTTCAGCGGCCCCACGTCCCGTAAACAAGAACTGGTACGCGAACTCCAACGTCACAACGTCCCGTTTAGCATTCGGAAGCTCCACGTCGGTGATTTCCTCTGGGTGGCCAGAGAGCGGGGTCCCCATGGGGCAGGTGGGTGAGAAATTCCTGGCAGGAGTTGGTGGACCTAAAACATTTATCCCTAAATGGAGAATAACTCCACTCTCTTCCCCGGGATTCAATTCTTGTTCTAATCTCCTTTTCCCAGAACTGTTGCCGCCAACCACGGCTCGTGAACTGGTTTTAGACTACGTGGTAGAACGGAAACGGATGCCAGATTTATGCAGTAGCATCATTGACGGTCGCTTCCGGGAACAAAAGGTAGCAGCCTCCAAATTCCAGACTTGATAGAATAGAGTAGAGAGTAGAGAATAGAGAAGAATAGAATAGAATAGAATAGAATAGAATAGAACGGAATAATAGAATAGAATAGAATGTTGAATAGAATATCAGAATAAAGAATAGAATAGAATATAGAATAGAATTCTTTATTGGCCAAGTGTGATTGGACACACAAGGAATTTGCCTTGGTGCAAATGCTCTCAGGGTACATAAAAGGAAAGAGAAATTCGTCAAGAGTCAAGAATCATAAGGCACCTAAATGATGGTCATAGGGTACAATACATTTAAATCATAAGGATACAAATGACAAATTTTCAGTCATACAGTTACAAGTGGGAGGGGATGGGCGATGAGGAGTGATGAGAAGATTAATAGTAATAGTAGCGTAGACTTTGTAAATAGTTGGACAGTGTTGAGGGAATTACTTGTTTAGCAGAGCGATAGAATCAGGAAAGACTTTTAAATTCTTTTATTTTATTGATGTCTCGAATCCAGTTCCGCCTGCGACAGTGTGGTCTTTCCCACCCCATCTACCTGGTAGAAGATGCAAATTCTGCACAACACCTCAGCCTTCCCGAAAAGACTCTGCAACAAGCCATTATCAATACTCAGGTGAGGCTCACCTGCAAAGGGGATTCCTTATGTCTCAAACTCCAGAAGCAACGAAGATGATTAGGGGACTGGAGGCTAAATCGTATGAAGAATGGTTGCAGGAATTGGGTTTGGCTAGTCTAGAGTAAAGAAGGACTGGGGGACGACGACATGATAGCACTGTTTCAGTTGTTGAGGGGCTGCCACAAAGAAGGGGGGGCGGCGTTGCTTTGGAGATATTCTCCAAAGCAACAGAAGTCAGGACAAGGAACAATGGATGGAAACTAATCAAGGAGAGGAGAAACGTAGAAATAAGGATAAATTTCCTGACTGGGAGAATAATCAGTGGAACAGCTGGCCACCAGAAGTTGTGGGTGCCCTGTCACTAGGGGCTTTTAAGAAGAGACTGGACAGTTACTTGTCTGAGATGGCAGAGGTTCTACTTGAGCAGAAGGCTGGACTAGAAGACCTCAAAGGTCCCTTCCAGTTCTATTCTATTCTTCTATTCTATTCCATTCTATTCTCTATTCTATTCTATTATTATTCCATTGCATTCCATTCTATTTCCCATTCCATTCCATAATTCTATTCTATTCTGTATTCTGTATATTCTACTCGGGGGGGGTGGGGGTGGACTAGAAGACCTCCAAGGTCCCTTCCAACTCTGTTGTTCCAAATCTGGCTCCAGCTGTTGCTGCTTCTTTTACCTTGTACCTTTTAGCTGCATTAATTGTGCCTCCTAAAATTTTATCTCAAAAATTGTGGTTTTTCTCAAAAAAAATTTCTCAAAAATTGTGGTTTTGAGGGGCATCAGCTTGGAGATGCCCGGGTTCATCAATCATCTGTTATCTCAGACGGAGGGGTCCAGTTCATGGTTCAGTTTTGGAAGCAGTTCCTGTGCACTATTGGGTTGTCCCAAGGCCTTAGCTCAGCCTTCCATCCTTGCATTCATCAAGTGCATTCCAAAAAGAGTTTTTCAAAGATAGTAACAAGGTGATTGAAGTTTCTGCCGGGCAAACCTCTAATTGGAGAACATGATTGATGACTCTTGACTATGGATGTATTTTGCTGGAAAATATGAATTATGACACATCCAGAGGGGTGGGCGAAAAACAGGGTCATAGGTGATAGCATATTATATGTCTAGAAGAGTCGGCTTCATACAGATCATGCCGACATGTTCGCTTCTAATAAATCGTTTGAAGTTTTCTGAAGTTTGGCTCAAGGCTCATGAGTTAATTAGGGCGATGTCCAGAATCCTGATGACATCTTTATTTCCCGCAGGTGATAGATGGCTTCTTTGTCAAACATACCCGTGACATTCGGGAATCTGCTGCTTATCTGACCATCATGACCCGTCATTTGACCAGACAGTACAGGGTAAGTTTGGAGCAATGTGGACTCCTTGGACTTCATGAGGACTAGCCTCTTACCTTTTTGTTTTGTTTAGTTTTGTTTAGCTCAGCATTAAGACTTCTATTTTGGGTGTGAAATCTTCCTGGTTTTAAGTCACTTTTTTTTCCAGTGCCCTTGTAACTTCAAACAGTCGCTAGATAGAACTCTTGTGATCAGACTCAATGGTTTTGGATCAGACGCAATGCTCTTCGGCTAAGCCAATTTCTTGTAAAATATATGAGGAGAAAATAAAAATGAGGGATTGCTATATTAAATTAAATTGATTAAAACAATATTTTAAAATAACAGAGTGGAATTAGAATAGAACAGAACAGAATAGAATTCAGAATAGAATAGGATTCAGAATAGAATAGAATAGAAAGGATAGAAATATAGAATAGAATAGAATAGAATAGAATAGAATAGAATAGAATAGCAGTTGGAAGGTTCCTTGGATGTCTTCTAGTCCAACCCCCTGATCAAGCAGAAGACCCTATATTTGTACTTAACTCTAATTCTATGTTTTATCTTCTTCCCTCCCCCTCTCAATTATCAGTCACTTTTAATATAAATGTAAAATTCATAGAAAGGAGGATGGGATAGAACCCTGAGGTTAAGCTATTTTTCATGTATAAATCAGTATTTCTCAACCTCAGCCACCGTAAGACGGCACATTTTAAGACTTTCAGCTCCCAGAATTCCCAGCTAGCCTGCTTTAAGCCATGTGGACTTCAACTCCCAGAACTCCCACTCCTGGGAGTGGGTGGCATAAGTCGTAAGTCAAGGACTGGCTGTAAATCGGCCATAAGTTGACTGCTTGTAGAGACCCAGAGCCACGTAGAGAAAAATACGAGTTAAAGATAAGAGTTTCTCTCTTAGGAGGGGTTGGACTAGATAGATGACCTACAAAGGTCCCTTCGGACTGTTAATCTGTAAGTAAGTAAATTATTTTTTCCCCTGTAGGACAAAATGCTTTGGAGTTGTACCAAGCAGGAACTGGAGGATGAGCGCCCCCTGCAGCCCAGGGTGGGTACCTGCAGGCTTCTGACATTTGCTGAATTTAACGAAGGGGCTGTAAAAAATAAGGTGAGGAATTCAGCAAACAAACAAGTAGGTCAGTACCTGGTCTATGAATAGCAAAACCGCAAATAGCAAAAACAATTCTCTACCTGCTTTTCCAGTCTGCCCTAAGTAGAAACCTAGTGACTAACAAATTTCTTGTGCGTCCAATCGTACTTGGCCAATAAATAATTCTATTTCTATTTCTAATCCTATTCTATTCTAATTATTTTTATTCTCTATATTCTATTCTATTCTATGCTATGCTATGCTATGCTATTCTGTTCTATTCCTATTCTATTTCTATTCCTATTCTATTATTTATATATTCTATTCTATTCCATTCTATTCTGTTCCATTCTATTCTGTTCTAGTTGTAGTTCTATTCTATTCTATTCTATTCTATTCTATTCTATTCTTTATTCCATTCTTCTAACAAACCAGGTCAGACATTTCCAACTTTTCCAGAATGCTTATTTTTATTTTTATGGTTTTTTTTTCCCCTTTGGCTTGTCTTAGGCCCCTTGCATTGTGTTTTTTCTTTTTTTTGGGGGGGGGGGGAAGGATTTTTAAATTTGATTTTTCATTGCCATTCTTAGGGCTGAGAGAGCGTAGCTGGCTTGAAGCCCGAGGCAGGATTTGAATTCTCCCAGTTTCTAACCTGGTGCCTTCAGCGCTGCATGGATTTAGTCCAGATATTTAACCACAAACCAGGGAAGAAGATTCCTTCTTGCTGAACTAGAGCTGCGTTCACACAATCGGCAAGTCCCGCTTCTTTTCTAACCCGGTTCCCGCTTCCTTTTCCCAGGCACAGACGGTGTACGAAGTCTTCGCAAGGCAACTGATGCAGGTCAGCGGCCTCAGTGGAGAAAAGGCGGCTGCCATTTTGGAAAAATACAGGACGCCCGCCAGGTATGAAGATGGGGGAAGAGGGATGGAGGTGATTAGTTCTGTTAACCTGGATTTCACATCATGTGTGGACTGAGTCGATACATGTAGTTTTCCCACATTGTAGGAAACAGCGAAAACTCGGCTGTTTGTTCATCGTGGCCTCATAAGGCTGGGTTGGTCTGTTTGTTTTGGTCAGATTCCGTCCTTAATCTCTCCGAGGTTAAAATTTGGCTGATGGGAAAGGTCAGTTTCTGATGATGAACTTAGATCGGTGTATCTCAAGCTTAGCAATTTTAAGATGGGTGGACTTCAATTCCCAGAATTCCCCAGTCAGCCTGCTTTAAGATGGGTGGACTTTTACTCCCAGAATTCTTCAGCTAGCCAACTCAAAGTGACTAATCCCCACCCCTTAATACGGTATACCCTGGCTAACTAACACTAAATAAATACACGTGGATGTCAACATTGTGTTTAACCAACTTCTCCCTTAGAATTGTAGTTGCATTGTACATCTTTGTGGTCCACCTAAAGATTTCTTATTCATTCGAAGAGAATGAATAATATAACAGAAACAGAATATGGTATGGACAATAACATTCTGAATTATTCCTTCATTTATTTATTCTGGATGTTGAAATAATAGATCTTCCAGCTGCCCAGGTTGAGAAATACGGCCTTAGAGGCTGGTTGCCGGCAAAACAGATCATGCTGTAACCTGGTTTAAAGCAACATCCGACATGGCGAAGTCTAAGATTCACATGTATGATGAAACATGGAGGGATTTTTTTTCTTGGCATGTCAACGGTGGACATGTCAAGGGACGTGGTGGCTCAGTGGCCAAGACGCTGAGCTTGTCGATCAGAAAGGTCGGCAGTTCGAATCCCTAGCGCCGTGTCACGGAGTGAGTTCCCGTTCCTTGTCCCGGCTTCTGCCAACCTAGCAGTTCGAAAGCATGTTAAAAAAATGCAAGTAGAAAAATAGGGAGCCCTTTGGTGAGAAGGTAACAGCACTACATGCGCCTTCAGTGTTTAGTCATGCCAGCCACATGACCACGGAGACGTCTTCGGACAGCGCTGGCTCTTCGTCCTTGTAACGGACATAAGCAGTGCCACCTAATGCTGGAAATGACTGGATGCATGGATGTGCGAGGGGAACCTTTACCTTTTACCTTACAATGGTGGGATCTGGTAACCTTCCCTGGTGTCCTCCTTCATTCTCAGCCTTATGGAGGCATACGCTGCGTGTCCGGATGGAGAAAGTCAGGAGTATCTTCTGAGTACCATCAAATGTGGCCAACTCCAGAGGTGAGTATTGGAGTTGGTGGTCTTTCCTCTTTTCTCACTTTTCCTCTTTTTACAAGCTCCCTCAGCCCCCACCCCAGAACATGGATGGTCCTTGATGTATGACCAGAATTGACCCCAAAGTTTCTGTTGCTAAGTGAGACATTTGTGAAGTGGGCTTTACCCCACTTCACGCTTCTTGCTGCCGTTGTTAAAAGTGAATCCCTGCAGTTGTTAAGTCGGGGACATGGTTATTAAGCAAATGTGGCTTCCCCCACTGACTGTCAGACGGTTGTGACCCCGGGATGCTGCAGCCGTCATAAATATGAGTCGGTTGCCGAGCATCTGGATTTTCAGTCACGTGAAAAACGGTCCTAAGTCCCTTTTTCCTGTGCCATTGAAACTTTGAATTGTTGCTGAGGACTCTCTGAACTAAGGAAGGCCCATATTAAGTGAGCCGTGCCTGATTTTTACAACCTTTTTTTGCCCCGGTTGTTAAGTGAAACATATGGTCGTTAAGAGAATTCAATTTCCCCCCATTGGCTTTTCTTGTGGTAAGCTGGCCAAGAAGGTGGCAAATATGCAATCTACAACTGTTGTAAGTCCATGCCAGTTTCCAAGTGTCCATATCTTGATCATGTGACCTTAGATTTGCAGCCAAACCATTCCCATGTTTTGCTTAACAACTGCCACACTTGCTTAACGACTGTTGCAAAAAAAAAAAATCATACAATTGGGTCGCATATGTGACTGACCCCCTTCTGCAACCATCATCACTTACGACCATGATAGATAAGCTTGGAGTTTGAATCTGAGGAGGAAGATGAGTAGCTGACAAGGAGTGAGAATGTGGCTCTGTTGGCTGTGGAGGAGGTTGGGGAAGGGCAAAGTCTGGCTGGGCAGAGCAGGGAAGAGGTAGAACAAGGGAGAGGGAATTCAGAGGAAGACCCAGGCCCACCTCCTCTTCACCCTAGGGCATGCAGGGAGGAACGGAGAAGGGAGCAACATGGGTTGCATGGCTTACGGGGCAGGAAAGGGCCCTGATTCCCTTAGCCACAGCTGGGAAAGGAGTTTCAAAGAAAGGCAGGCGACTGGGAGCAAACGTGACTGTGTCTTGTATCGTGGTGGCTTATCTGTGTTCCTGCCATCTTCCCAACTGTGTGAGTTTTGTTGTGAACTGTGAGTTCACAGTTTCAACAAAACTGCGTGAGTTTTGTTCCCAACTGTGTGAGTTTTGTCTGAAATTATTGCTCCTGCCCTGCCAAACTAATAACTTCAGTTTGGCTTGTTTGGACTTTTAAGTTACAGTTTATGCATATCTTGTTTTGGACTGAATTGTCTGCAGCCAAAGGCTGTTCCTGGGAGAGTTTTTCTCCAGCCAGAAGGTAACCTGGACATTGGGGGCAAAGTTGAAGCTAATAAAGGGACTCTTATTGCTTATCTGACTGTTACCTTTGTGCCATGCTCCTTTGGGTCATCACACATCGTGGTCCTAACTCAAGGACTACCTGTAAGCTGATGGGGATTGGTAGAGAGTTGCGCCCTGTAAATTGGACGGATAAATGAATAAATGACCAAATGATCCTGAGTATTTGCCTTTTAGAACAATCCCTGATTCTCTTTTCTTTTCCCCTTGTTTTTCTGCAGAAACCTGGGTCCTTCTCTTAGCAAGACGCTGGCTCAATTGTACTGCACGCCTGGACCGCTGCCTTGAAGATCCGAGAGGTTGTGAGAAGTGTGCAATGGCTGTGTGTTTGTGTGTGGGAGAGACAAAAGAATGACATTTACTGTGCTGTCGATGAAGGGAGAGATGCCCACAATTGGACACTGTTTGTAAAACAGCAGGAAAGGAGCGTACATCGAATCATGTAGGCAAGATTTCTTTCCCAGCTTGCATGTCTTTGCACAACCCGGGAGGGAAGCATTTTTTTTCATCTCTGCCTGCACTCAAACACACACATATACACACTTTCTCCAGAAAAGGGTTTGGACAAATGCTGTCATTGTGAGTTCCCTGCAGTGCCCAATCCTGTCTAACTCTGTCCTGTTTGACTGAAAAGAACCTAAGAAAGATACTACTACCTCACATGCTAATAAAATCCTAATTGTCCTAATAGTCCAATAAAGTTTCTGGTAGTTTTTAACAAGGGTTCTCCCTTTTCTCCTTTCAACCCTCCCATCCTTCTTCTCTTTTCCTTCCTTTCTTCCTTCCTTTTCTCCCTTCCTTCCCAGTCTTCCTCTCTCACTCCCTTCCCACAATATCTTCCTCCTTCTTCCTTTCCACGTTTTCCTTCCTTTCTCCCTTCTTTCCCTCCCTCCCTCTCCCTTTCCACAATGTCTTCCTTCCTTCCCTCTCTTCATTCCCACATTTCTTTCCTTCCTTCCTTCTTTCCCTCCCTTCCTCTCTTCCTTCCCACAATATCTCCCTCCCTGTTCCATTCCACAATATCTTCCTTTCTTCCTTCCCTCTCTTTTCCCACATCTCCTTCCTTCTTTCTTACCCTCCCTCCTTCCCACAATGTCTTTCTTCCCTCCCACCTTCCCTCCAAATTGCAAATTTTTGTCATAAGTCGAGGACTAACTACAGTTGACAAATGCAGGAAAAGAGAATTCCTGATCTAACACAGCCAGGTCCTTTTCCAATTTCCTACAGTGTCCTAAGCCATCATGGGTAAAGCCAGCCAACTATGGTTTATTTAATTAACCATAATTTCCAAAATCATGTTTCAGGATTCCACATGACCCTGTTTTTAAAGTAACCCTCCTTGATTTGAACTGGAGCTGAATAGCAATAGCAATAGCACTTAGACTTATATACCGCTTTATAGTGCTTTCCAACCTTCTCTAAGCAGTTTGACAGAGTCAGCCTCTTTTCTTTTGGATCCCCATTTTACCCACCTCAGAAGGATGGAAGACTGAGTCAACCTGGTGAGACTCTAACAGTCGGCTGGATTATTATTGTTATTTTTAAAAATCACCATTTTAGGATCCCCAGTAATAGTCAGACTTAAGGATGAGTCATTTGCCTGTTTGATGCTTTCAAATATTACAAGTGGGAAGAAGAGCAAAAAAAAATTTGGGCAGTCAGAGAGAAAAATAACTTGCAATCCTTCTTTAGCCCCATGACCACGGGAAGAATTTGTAATATTCGAAAGGCAAATATTATTTCTTGCAGAGTCCAAATTAACGTCTTTTTTTAGTCATGATGCTCTAATTCCACCCAGGGCTTTTCATACCTTGGGGGAACAAATTAAATTAGCTTCAGAGGCTATTTTCAGTCACCTCTTAAAATGACTCCTCAACACTCATTTATTCCAAAATAGTCGGCTAGGTATATATTTACGGCCACAATTGGAAGTAGATATTTCATTGCTGGGGTGAGTTGTGCCTGGTTTTATGACCTTTCTCGCCTTGGTGGTTCAGTGAATTGCTGCGGTTGTTAAGTGGATCAGGTGGCTGTTAAGCGAATCCAGCCTTACCAACCCCACCCCCAACTGACTCTGCTTGTGGGAAGGTCACAAATGGTGGCTCGTGTGTCCCTGAGAGGCTGCCACCATTGCAAATACATGTCAATTGCCAAGCAGCCATATTCTGATCACATGACCATGGGGATGCCATGATGGACATAAGTCCGAGGATCGGTCTACCGTCACTTTCTTCAACGCTGTTGGAACTTCAATCACTAAAGGAATGATTGGAAGTCGAAGGCTACCTGATAATGTTTCTCAACTTTGGCAACTTGAAAATCAGTGGATTTCTATTCCCAGAATTCCCCAGCCATCATGGTGTTGAAGTCCAGCCCTTTTAAAGCCTGCTGGTTAGGGGATTCTGGGAGTTGAAGCCCATCCCTCTTAAGGCATGCTGGTTGGGGGATTCTGGGAGTTGAAGTCCATCCATGTTAAAACATGATGGCTGGGGGATTCTGGGAGTTGAAGTCTACCCATCTTAAGGCATGCTGGTTGGGGAATTCTGGGAGTTGAAGTCTACCCATCTTAAGGCATGATGGTTGGGGGATTCTGGGAGTTGAAGTCCACCCATCTTAAGGCATGCTGGTTGGGGGATTCTGGGAGTGGAAGTCCACCTAATCTTAAACCATGCTGACTGGAGAATTCTGGGAGTTGAAATCCAGCCATCTTAAAGCAGGCTGGTTCGGGGATTCTGGGAGGTGAAGCTACCAAGGTTGAGAAACTGTAGCCTAAGGCAACCTTTAAGCCTTGAGGACTTCAGCTCCCAGAACTCCTCAGCCAGCCATGAAGTCCACAATGTGTAAAGTTGCCAAGGTTGAACGAAACCTCTTTCTGATTATCTCCCAGCAGCATCGCATCCTACTGAGCTCCCAAGTGGAGCAAGATCAACCTGGTTAAGTCCACCTCCTGGTGTGCTTTTCTACTCTTCCCCTCCCCTAAAACACAGATAACTTTCCTCAAACTTTTGCAAAAGCCACCTGGTCTACAATTGCTCTTTGAGTAAAGCCACTCTTTCCACAGCTGACCCTAAACCTGAACTGATTTTTCCATTTACTTCACCCTGCTCCCATTTTCCCCAAACCAGTCAAGCAACACAGAAACCACAAATTCCCTCCTTTGCAGTCTTTCCTTTTTCCAGAAAACAAACTTTTTACTCAACCTCATTGGTCTTGTATTTTTTTTTTCTGTCTCTCTCTCTCTCTTTCTCTCGTTTTTTCTTCCAACCAGAGAAATAAAAATGGAATTCTACTGAAATTGTTCCAATGTCCTCCCTCCATCCCAAGGGCAGGGATGGGTTCTTTTATCCCACTTCCAAGTTGTTCTTCCCTGGGGAATTAGGAGAGAAAGGTTGCATTATTGGCCAGCATTATGGGTCAAGGGATGATGCTAAGAAAGGGTGGATTGGGTCCAACGTCTTTTTAAGCTATGGTTCTGCGGGGCCTGTCCAGGCTTGGCCATCGGTGATTCTGATGACCAATTGGTGGGGAAGTCCATGAAGAGCATCGGACTCCATTTTTCACACCTGTAGAGTTGTGTATCCTCGATTTGTCTTCATTGTTTCTCCATCTTGGACAGACGTTTCTGCAAGAGAGAAAGGGGGTGGGGGGAAGAGATCAGTCGTACAACAGAATACACAGTGTCATGCCCCTGTTGGAGTCTGAATCCCAGGAGGAAGATGAACAGCTGGCAGGAAGTGGGAGTGTGGCTCCATTGGCTGTGGAGGAAACTGGGGAAGGGCAGATCCGGCTGGGCAGAGCAGGGCAGAGGTAGGACAAGGGAGAGGGAGTTGTGAGGAAGACCCAGGCCCACCACCCCCTCTTCATCCTAGGGCACACAGGGAGGAACGGAGAAGGGAGCAATGTGGGTTGCATGGCTTATGGGAGAGGAAAGGGCCCTGATACCCTTCATTAGCCACAGCTGGGAAGCGAGTTTAAAAGAGGTGCAAGCTGAGTGCAGCAGCTTCTGGGAACAAACATGAGTTTATCTTGTGTTGACTTTGGTTATCTGCATTCCTGGCGTCTTCCCAACCGGGTTGAATTACTGCCTTTCCTTCATGTCTGGAATTCCTTCTCTTGCCCTGTTGGACTAATGACCTCATTCTGCCTTGATTGGACTCATAGTTCCAGTTTTTGTTGACTATGTTTTGGCCTTGATTCCCTGCAGCCAAAGGCTGTTCCTGGGAGAGTTTCTCTCCAGCCCAGAAGGTAACCAGGACATTGGGAGCAAAGTTGGAGCTAATAAAGGGACTCATTAATTAACAGACTGTGTTGCCTTTGTGCCATGCCCCTTTGGGTCATCACACACAAGTAGAACAGCTTGCCTTCAGAAGTTGCAGGGACTCCATTTAATATCAGCGGCCAGAATTGTTTATGCACAAAATTGGGGGGGGGGGGGGGNAAGGGGGGGGGGGGGGCGTGGAAACGGCACTCTAATGTCTGAGGAAAGCGCGATCAAGGAAAGTATAAAGAGTGCGTCGCGATGGATAGATTGACGATGGAAATAAAAGATGAGAAACTGAATACTGTTTGATTTGGAATGCCTGGTGCAATTGGTTAAACAGTCGATATAAAGATAAATGAAAAGTATGAAGTAGTACAGGTAGGTTAATAAAATGTAAAATATGCATTGTAACATGTAAAAGGGAAAACATTTGGCGTAAGAAATATATATTGTACATATTTTAGTGGAACAGATATAGGAGAGTGTGTGTGTGTGTGGGTATACATATACATACATATATACATACACACACATACATGTATACACAGAAACACACGCACAATAAAAATGTATGAAAATTGTATGTATACCAATATTGAATTGTTGAAAAAATTGAAAATGGTGTTATAAAATGAGAAGAATTGTTCAATAATTTTTTTTTTAAAAAAAATAAGAAGTTGCAGGTGCTCCCATCACTGGAAGGTTTTAAAGTAAAAGGCTGGGCAGCCACCTGCCTGGAATGCTTTAGCTTGATTGGGGGATCGGGAGGGGGGGTTAGACTAGAAGACCTCCCAAGGCCCCTTCCAACTGGGTTATTCTATTCTGTTCAAAGCACAGACTGCAACCCCAGTGCTGTGTATCTTCTCCTCTCCACTGGAGACCCACCCTATTCCCCAAAGGCAACTTACCCCCTTTTTCCTTGCCACGCCAGGTAAGGGGGGGGGGGGGNTTCCTTGCCCCGCCAGGGAAGGGGGGGGGGGGGAGATCTGCCCCCCCCCACTAGAACGGGTGAGCCCCCACGAAGACGGTGAGGCGGAGCACCGAGCTGGCCTGGTAGCTCATCAAGTTATTGACAGTGACCATCTCTAAATCCAGGACAAACTCCCGGGGACCCACCACAGCCCGCGACAGGACCAACATGGCACTGATGTTGCTGATTTGCTGGAGAGGAAAACGGAGGTGAAAAAGCGCCTTCGTGATTTCCGGAGAGAAGAATGTTTTTTAAGTTTTCAACGATCCAACCAACCAACCGAAGCTCACCCGCCAGCCCGCGACATCGGTTCAAGCCGCTTAAGTCAGGGGTGCCAAACTCAAGGCCCACGGGCCAGATCTGGCCCACGGTGGAGGTATGTGTGCTTAGATCTAGCAGAGGACCGGCCCGTGTGTTCTTCCCCCCCCCGCCGATCCACTTTTGCTGGAAGAGGGCTGCAGGAGGCCGTCATGGCCGAAAACAGAACCCGGAGGGGGGGGGCGTGTACAGGCCACTTACCTGCCCCTGAGCTCCGTTTTCTTTTTTTGATTTAAATTTTTATTAAACAAAAAGGAAAGACATTTAAAAACAATGAACGTGGTGCATACATCCTGACACACCTACTTCTCTTACCTTATTAAGTAATAAATATGGACAACAACACAAATTTACATACATACATAAACCTTAGTCATTTTTGATACACTTAGTCCTTCCTTTTTTTCAACCGATGGTAAAACTTCTCCCAAATTTTATAATTTTATAATCAGGTTCGGTCTTATTTTTTTTTAAATTCTGGAGTTAATTTGTCCATTTCAGGACACATCCAAGTCTTCCTAATGATTTCCATCTCATCTGGCATTTCACTCCCTTTCCATCTTTGGGCAAAAGCTAACCTTGCAGCAGTGGTGACAGAGTGTAGAGTTAAGATTGCTTGCTTGTCAGGTATTCACTACCACGTATATCACTGTATATGTCTTGTATATAAACCACTGTTAAATGTCTAGATCTCTTGTGTGTTGCGTTTTGCTCCTGGGTTATCTCATAATAATAGTCAGGCTGCAAACGCTCTGGCAGGATGATTACATTGATCAATTACAGATTATAATTGGAGTCCACTGGTTGCGATGATCTTCTTAACAACCACAGCAAAAGAAGTCACAAAGCCAAGCATTATTCACTGAACAAACTCCTTGCTTAGCAAGGGATATTCTCGTTCCAATTATGGCCGTAAATTAAACTGTATGACCTGTAATCCAAACATTTCTTTTCCTAAGGTTGTAAAAAAAAAACCCCAACACCCAGGAACTTTGTGATGACCATCATTTGATTAAGAGCTGGTTTTTCCATCCAGAGGGACCAAAAAGGGTGCTTTGAGAAGGCCAAACCAAGCAACTGACCACTAAATAAATAAAATCCATTAATAACCCTAAAGCCAGGGTCTCCAAACTTGGTAAATTTAAGACTTGTGGACTTCAATTTCCAGAATTCTCCAGCCAAGATTACTGAAGATGGATAAATAAAATATGAATAAATAAAATCTATTAAGAATCCTAAAGTCAGGATCTCCAAATGTGGTTAATTTAGGATTTGTGGACTTCAACTCCCAGAATGCCCCAGCCAGGGAGTTGAAGCCCACAAGTCTTGAAGCTGGCACATTTGGAGACCTCTCTTCTTTGAAAGCATCAGCGTTAGAAAGCCGGGTACCAGATTAAACCTGCCGGCATCCTCACAGAAAAATGACTGCGATTGGCTGTTGCTAGGATACAGACTTACCCGGATGTAAAATTCTCCATCCTCGTTGCCTGAGCGGATCTGGAAGGTGTTGTAGGCTCCTGGATAGAAGGTGGTGGCTTGAATTTGGAAAATGTCTGAGGGTACTGGCCGATCGGCCAAGATGCTCATATACCGGTAGATAACGGAGGAAGGTTTATCATGGCAAAGGGGGTTCGTGGTCGGGCACAGGCAGCGACTGCAAGAGGAATAAACTGGTTGAAGGAGGTTGGTTGGGGTCCAGCTGTGCTGTCTCAGCTGGTTGCTAAACCAGGGATTCTCAACCATGGCTGCTGTCTTAATGTGAATGAACTTCAATTCCCAGAATTCCCCAGCTAGCATTCTTTAACACAGATGGACCTCAATTCCTAGAATTCCCTAGCCAGCATGACTGAAGACGGATGGACTTCAACTCCCAGAATTCCCCAGCCAGGATTATTGAAGATGGATAAATTTCCACTCCCAGAATTCCCCAGCTGGCATTCTTTAACACAGATGGACCTCAATTCCTAGAATTCCCCAGCCAGGATTACTGAAGGTGGATAAACTTTCATTCCCAGAATTCCCTCACCAGCATATTTTAAGATAACTGGACTTCCACTCCCAGAATTCCCCATCTAGCATGCTAACTGTGGAATTCTGGGAGTGGAAGTCCAGTTATCTTAAAAGTATGCTGGTGGGGGAATTCTAGGAGCGGAAGTCTGTCCATCTTACAATTGCGGAGGATGAAAAACAGCGGCTTAAACCAGCCCACGCAATCATGACCCGTCATATAAACGTGGCAGATTATTATGCAAGCATCTGGTTTTTCTGAACTTGGGTTTAGAATGCTGTGTGAACCCATTTTATGGGATGTAGCGGCGGAGTTCTTCTTTCTCATTCTGCAGGTTGGTTAACCACTAAACGGCGTTTCCAAATTGCTGCATCGGACTGACTCCGGGCGGTATAATGGAGCTTTTGTGCCCCAATCCAAGCCCAACAAAGTCTGTTTATAATTCCTTTCCTCTTTTCCTCCCAACCCTCCAGACCTGTCGCCACTTACTTTTCGGAGACATGGATGTAAGGCTCTTGGCAGAGTTTCTTCTCCACACACCGATACCCTCCGTGAAAGTTCACACAGTTCTGGGACTCCGTGCACTGATGGCTGTCTGTCTCGCATTCGTTAATGTCTGTGGGTGCCGGAGATAGACATACCGATAGATGGAGAAAGGAAGGAAGGAAAAGAGAAGAAAAAAGGAGGGAGGGAGGGATGATGAAGGAAGGGAAGGGAAGGAGGGACGGAAGGAAGGAAGGAAAAGAAGAAAATGGGAGGGAGGGAGAGAATGAAGGGAAGGGTAGGGAAGGTGGGAAGGAAGGAAAAGAAGAAAAAAGGAGGGAGGGAGGGATGATGAAGAAAGGGAAGGGAAGGAGGGACGGAAGGAAGGAAGGAAAAGAAGAAAAGGGGAGGGAGGGAGAGTGAAGGAAGGGTAGGGTAGGAAGGAAGGAAGAAAAAAACAGGGAGGGAGGATAAAGAAAGGGAGAGGGAAGGAAGGAAGAGAAGAAAAAGGGATGAAGGATGAATAAATTGTGGGAAGGAAGGAATAGGGAGGGAGAGAGGAAGGAAGGATGAAGAAATAAAGGAAAGGAAGGAAGGAAAAGAATTGAAGGGAAGGAGGGAGGGAGGGAGAGAGGAAAGAAAGAGAGTAAGAAATAGGAAGGAAGGAAATTAAAAGAGAGGGAGAGAGGAAGGAGGGAGGGGAAAAGAATTGGAAGGAATGAGAAAAGGAGAAGAAAGGAACGAAAGGGAACAGAAAAGAGCCCAGGGAAAGAAGAGGATAGTAAAGAAGGAAGGAATGTTAAAAATCCAGAATTCAAATACTGCCAAAATTATTCTGGCCCTGCCTTTGTTTGGCCTTTTCCCAATCAATATTTCCCAGTCACCATCCTTGGATTTTCTCTTGAGCTTCTCTCTAAATGGTTCTAATTCAGCTGAACTCTGGTGGTTCAGGACCACAAAGGACCACAAAGATCTCTATATGTACAAGAAAGAATTTTTATCCGAAGTGTAGAGGGTTTTTTTCTTTAAGAAAAACAACAACAACTGCAAAAACCTGGCGGCCCCAGTAACATCCCAAACCCCAGCCAGGGCTGGGCCAATACTGCAAACCAAAACGGGGGCTGAGTTGGATCAAAGAGGGCATCTCCCTCCCACCCAAAATTCCCTTTTACTCACTGTGGCACCCCAAACTGCCAGCAGCCTCCCTCCCCAGCCAGGTCCTTTCCCCCCTCCCCGACCCACGCAGGATCCCCTTTGAATTGACTTTTGCATATTTCAGGCACTCCTTGCCGAAGATATAATGGTATAGATTCTCCTGCTTGAGCAAAGAGCTGGACTAGAAGACCTCCAAGGTTCCCTTCCCTTCCGTTCTATTTGGTTCTGTTCTATTCCATTCCATTCTATTCCATTCTCTATTCATATTCTATTCTGTTCCTTCCAATATTTATTCTATTCTATTCTATTCCATTCCATTCTATTCTATTCCATTCTCTATTCTATTCTATTCTATTTTCTATTCTATTCCATTCCATTCCATTCTATTCCATTCTCTATTGTCTTCTATTCTATTCTATTCTACTCTACTCTTCTCTTCTACTCCTATTCTATTCCATTCCATTCTTATTCTATTCTTATTTTATTCTATTCTTTTCTCTTCTTCTCTTATTATTCTAGTCTATTCCATTGTCCACACCTGATTCAAGGGAGTCCTGGTACCTGTTTTTGTTTTTTTCCCCACCCATCCCTCTTCCCCGGTGCCAACCCCAAATCGTGACGGTTACCTTGGCAAAGCCGGGTGCTCACGAGGTTGTAACCTTGAGGACAAATGCAGGAGAAGTGGCCGGGTTCGTTCACACACTGGTATTGGCACAAGTAGTTCGAATAGCTGCATTCGTCCACGTCTGAGCAGGAGAAGGGAAAAAAGCAGGATCGTTACAGGTCGGCCAGCATTACGACGAATTCCAGTTGCTAAGCAAGGCGGTTGATCAGGGAGCTATGCCCAGTTTTACACCTTTTTCCCCATGGTTCTTAAGCAAATCACTGCACTCTTTTCTTTCTTTCTTTCTTTTCTTTGTTTTTCTCTTTCTCTTTCTTTTTCATTCTTTCTCTTTTTTCTTTCACTGTTTTTTTCTTTCTCTTACTTCGTTTTTTCTTCTTTCTCTCTTTTTTCCTTTATTCTTCTTTCTCTTTGTTTCTTTTTCTTTCCCTTTCTCTCTCTTTTCTTTCTTTGTCTTTCTTACTTTCTTTGTTTAATTTTTCTTTCTTCTCTTTTTCTTTTTGTTTTTTAATTGTCTTTTTTATTTCACTCTTTTTTTCTTTGTCTTACTTTCTTTGTTTTTTTCTTTCTCTTTGTTTCTCTTTCTCTTTTCTCTCTTTCTTTCTTTTTTTCTGTCTTTCCCCCCTCCTCTCTTTGCTTATATCCTGCCTTTACTAGTGATTGTTGGCTGCCAGGACTTCTACTGTGTGTAAAAACATTGTAGACTCTCTGGCCTGGTATAGGTAGTCCTTGACTTACAATGGTGACCATTCAAAGTTATAATAGCACAAAAAAATGATCGGTTTTTTTCCGCTCTTATGACCGTTGCAAGTGTCCCTCTGGTCACCTGATCAAAATTCAGACTCTTGACAATTGGCTCCTATTTATGACGGTCACAGCGTCTTGGGGGGGGAAGTGTCATGTGATCCCCTTTTGCGACAGAAAAGTTAATGGGGAAGCACAGATTCACTTAACCATGTTGCTTACTTAAAAACTGCAGTGATTTACTTAACAACGGTGGCAAGAATGGTGGCAAAATGGGGGCAAAACTCACTTAACAAACATCTCCAGCAGAAATATTCAGTTCAATTGCCATTCATCAAGGCCAACCTGCATGCCACTACATTAAATAATAATAACAACACGGTTATAATTCACAAAATTTTAGAATTGCAGAGATGGATAAGCTCACGCTGAAATTAAAGGATAAGGAGGACTCAGTATTATTTAATTTGGAACATTTGGTACTTATGGTGAGACAGTAAAGTACAATAAAGAAAGGTTACAAAAAGAATTTAAAAAGAAGAAAAAAGGGAAATAAAATTGGAATACTAGCAAACAGACAGGATGAGGGAGAAGTTATAGAAATTTAGGAACTGCTCGGAAAAAAAGCGAGATTTAGATAGACATCCAGGTTAGGATTTATAATTTTTACCTAGATATACTGTAGAGATATACAGAAATATGCAACAATGAATGATGAAAATGTATTCTCTTCCTCCTCCCATACTTATGGAATATTAAACTACAACACATTGTCTATAAATACTCTTGATGTTTGCTTCATATATTAAGTGTCAATATGATATTTTTTCTCTTTTTTCTTCCCTTTTTACTTGAATTAGTGACCTATAAAGATGATATAGCTTCGTTTACTAACATTAAGAACTGTGAACTGATATAGTTAATATGAAAAAACTGTCAAATTCTAAGTGTACATGTCCTACACACATACATATACATACATACACATACATACATATGTACTGCCAAGAAAATGATATTGAAAGATGTTGATATAATTTCTATTACAGAAAAATGTAAACATTTTACTTTTTTGTAAACTTTTTAATATCTTGAACTTTAATAAAGTACTTTTTAATAATAATAATAATAATAATAAATAACAATAACAATAGTAAAAATAATAATATATTTATAAATAACTCAAGGCGGCGAATTGATCAGTTTCTCTTTCTCTTTCCTCCTGGTTTCCCCACAGCAGCAACCAGCAAAGAGCAAAGAGGCAGGGGGAGCATAAATTCTTGCCACCAGGTGTGGGAAGAATAAAGGGGGTGGGGCTAAACTAGCCTACCTTTGCAGGTAAAGCCGTTGTGGTCTAGCTCATATCCTTGGTTGCAACGGCAGATGAAAGTTCCGTAGGTGTTGAAGCACCGTTGCTTGCAAGGGGCTCCCATCTCGCACTCGTTCACATCTGGGAGAGGAAGTTGCAAAAAAAAGGTCAGGCTTGGCATCCCATAATAATACTTGACCCTGAGGGTTTGTACACTGCTTAAAGACTTTATTTTCCCCCTTTGAGATTTTATTGATTTTTCCATTGTTTATGTTTTGTTAGTGCTTTACTAACGTTGTGTTGTCTGGGCTATTTAATTTGCTTAACGGTACATGAATACATTCTTAATCTCCACCTATTTTTTTTTCCAACCACTGGTAAAATAAAGTCCCTGTTTGATAATATTCTGTTTTTTTCTGTTTAATCTTCAGTGCAAGTCTGTCCATTGCTTTCACAGTCTAGTATCTTTCTAATTATCTCTTCATCTTGGCGGTGTTTCTTCATTTGTTCCAATATTGTGCAAATATAATCCTCACTAAATAGACTTAAAGTATAGGGAGTCTCTGGGGTTGCAGGGCCACCCTCTAACTTTAAAAAACTCCCTTGGGTCTTTTAAACCTGCCCACCAGGGCCACTAAATAACGGATCAGCAGAAATTTTGGGCACGATTGCGGTCGTAAGTCAAGGATCATAGAATTTCCAGGGTGCGTGTGTGAATTTTCTCTTACCGACACATGAGCGGTTGTTACTGGCGAGCTGAAATCCAGATTCACACTGACAGGTGAAAGATCCTGGGGAATTGACACAACGGTGTTGACAATAGCGGTAGCGGCATTCGTCGATGTCTGTAGCGGAAAAGTGGGGGGGAAACGAGAAGAAATTTCTGAATGAGATTATGACATTATATCCACCCTGCCCTGCCTCTGGACATGTGCAGAGGGTTTCGCAGATTTGAAAGGGACCTTAGAGGTCTTCCAGTCCAATCCCCAGTCAGAATACAGAATGACAGAGCTGAAAGAGACCTTAGAGGTCTTCTAGTCCAACCCCGTCAGAATCCAGAATACCAGAGTTGGAAGGGACCTTGGAGATCTTCTAGTCCAACCTCCTGCTCAAGTAGACCGTATACCATTTGCAGGCATTCCGGTAGTAGGCTACGCTGTAGGGACAGGCGACACCTGAGCTCCAGCAACACATGAAGCAGTGCATGACATAACCCCGTTTCAGGCGGGGCCAGCGTGTGTGCGACACACTTACCTACACACTCTGTGCCAATCTTCCGGTAGCCCTCCGGGCACTGGCAGTGGAAACTACCGATGGTGTTGATACACTGCTGGCTGGGCTGGCAGTCGTGCAAGTCATATTCACACTCGTCCACGTCTACATGGGACACACAAAAGGCAGAGCAAACGTCAAAAGTTTTGTGAGGGGGAAAAAAATGGCGGAAGGGGAGTGGAAACTTCCAGGGATCTAGTGGGAATTCCATACTCTCCAATAGTCCCATCCTGGAAGAAAATTGGTATTTTATTTCGGGCGCATCTTAAAATCCAGACTCTTTCTGTCCATGAAATACACATAGTCCTCGACTTACAACCAACTTTTGAGCCCAACTTTTCTACCGTTATATATATCTAGATTTGAGCATGGATATTTAGTATCGGCAGCTGGAAGACGGGTGGACTTCAACTCCCAGAATTCTGGGCTGGCTGGCTGAGGAATTCTGGGAGTTGAAGTCCACCCATCTTCCAGCTGCCAAGGTTAAGAAATACAAGGTAGCCCTCCACACTCCCAACCCCAATTGAGCCCCAAATGTATGATGAAATGTGTTTGGCGAGTTTCGTCCCATTTTAAGACTTTTCCTGCCACATTTGTTAAGTTGAAAACCCTGTAGGTGTTAACGGTCGTTAAGTGAATCTGGATTCCCCACTGACTTTGTCCGAAGGTCGCAAAAGGGGATCATGAGACCCTGGGAGAGCGACCATCATAAATGTGAACCAGTTGTTAAGCGTCCGTAAGGAGGTGATGGTGATCATAAGTGTCAGAGTCACTTTTTTTCAGTGCTGTCGTAACTTTGAAATGAACTGTCGTAAGTCAAGGACTACCTGTGCTGTTTTAGAATCTATATTCAATTTATATTCAGCAACATCTGCATAGCAGGGTTTTTCTTTACCATCTTGGATGCAGCTGAGTCATTTTAACACCCCCAAATTGTGCGTTAAAATTTTTCTTTCTGGGAATTTGGCAGTGGTGGGATTCAAAGTTTTTTACCATCGGTGCTGTGGCTTGGTGGGCGTGGCAGGGGGAAGGTTACTGCATAATCCCCATTCCCTCCCTGCCACACTAACCTACTTTCCAGCTCCGTTCTCCTGTGTAGGGCAACCAAAGGAGACCCAGCCAATCAGCTATGGGCATGGCTTGATGGGCATGATGTTCTAGGGGCGTGGCATGGTGGGCGTGGCATGGTATGGCATGGCTTGGTCAGAGTGGCAGAAGGTTCTTGCAAAGTCCCCATTCCCTCCTCACCCCACTAACCAGCTTTTCAGCTCTGTTCTCCTCAGCAGGGCAACCAAAGGAGACCCAGCTGAATCAGCTGTGGGCGTGGCTTGATGGGCATGGTGTTCTGTGGGCATGGCATGGTGGGCGTGGCAGAAGGATACTACAAAATCTCTCCCCACCTCACTAACCTGCTTTCCAGCTCCATTCTCCTGGGCAGGGCAACCAAAGGAGACCCAGCTGATCAGCTGTGGCCGTGGCTTGATGGACGTGGTGTTCTGTGGGCATGGCATGGTGGGCATGGTGGGCGTGGCTTGGTGGGCGTGGCAGGAGGATACTGCAAAATCGCTCCCCACCCCACTAACCTGCTTTCCAGCTCCGTTCTCCTGTGCAGGGCAACCAAAGGGGACTCTGCTAATCAGCTGGGACTCAATGGGAGGCAGAGAATAGATGGGACGGGAGCAGTCAAGAGGTGGGATTGGCTGGTTCTCCCAACTACTCAACATTGCAGCTACTGGTTCTGCAGAACCGGCCAACTCACCCACGCACAATCCATAGTGGTCAGGCTCATAGCCCTGGGAGCAAGTGTGAGGTCGGCTGGAGGGCTGGACCGGTGGGCGAGGTCTCGGCCTGGGGGGGCTGTCAAGAGGGGCTCGTTCAGCGTTGACGTCGTTGATGACCGAGGCGGACCGCGGAAGGCACAGGTAGCCCCCGTAATGGTTGATGCATTTCATCTCCCCTTTGCAGGCGTGGCGGATGGTCTCGCATTCGTTGATATCTGGACGGGAAGAAACCTCTCTGAAGTTAAAAAAGTAAAAAAAGATTTTTTTTATATATAATTGTCCACTTGCAGTGATTCCGCTTTGGGGGGGGGAGGGAGGCGCTGTGGTTGGGAAGGAAGGATTGCAGGCTAATTCTGCCAACTGCCGACTGCCAGCAGTTTGATCCTGACTGGCTCAAGGTGGAGTCAACCTTCCTTCTTTCCGAGGTCGGCAAAATGAGGAGCCAGATTGTTGGGGTCAAGAGGTTGACTCTGTAAACAGCTTAGAGAGGGCTGGAAAGGCACTGTGAAGCGGTATATAAGTCTATTGCTATCTTTTCCTTCCTTCCTTCCTTCCTTCCTTCCTTTCCTTTCCTTTCCTTTCCTTTCCTTCCTTCTTCTGTCTCCTATCATTCTTTCCTCTGTCCTCCATTTCCCTTTTTTTCTCACTTTTTTCTTTCTCTTTCTCTTTCTCTTTCCCTTCCTTCCTTCCTTCCTTCCTTCCCTTCCCTTCCCTTCCTTTCCTTTCCTTTCCCTCCCTCCCTTTGGTTAGAATGCAGAATTGCAAACAAACTGCCCACAGCCAGTAGTTTGATCCTGACTGATTCAGCCTTCTGAGGTTGGTAAAATGAGGACCCCAATCTCCAGGTTATCACCGGTAGGTTCACCCAACTGGGCTAAACCTGGTTCCTGATTTCTAAGGTCACAAACCACCATAACACAGAGACACACAATGCTAATCAAACAGGGTTTACACATGTGAAACTGCCCCCAAACTAATTGACTTCAAAGCTCATTGTCCAATCCCTTCTTTAAAAACCTCCAGTGATGGAGCACTGGCAGCTTCTGGTGGCAAACAGTTCCACCGGTTAATTGTTTCTCACTGTGGGAAATCCCTCCTTAGTTCTAGGTCGCTTCTCTCCTCGATTAGTTTCCATCCATTGCTTCTTGAGGCAGACAGAAATTTTGAAAAAAAAAAAATTCTTTTCCATTGTTGTTGTTGTTGTTTTTTCCTCCACCCTGCCATGGACTCGCAAGTCTCATTCGCACAACCCCTTGACCCAATCACTGAAAGATTCGGGCAGTGGAACGTAGCCTGAATGCTGTTATAATGGATGGAAATAATGGATGGAGACTGAGCAAGGAGAGATTCAACCTGGAGATAAGGAGAAACTTTCTGACAGTGAGAACAATCCACCCATGGAACAGAAGTTGCCCTCTGAAGTTGTGGGAGCTTCATCCCTGGAGGCTTTCAAGAAGAGACTGGACTGCCCCCTGTCAGAAATGGCGTAGGGTCTCCTGTTTGGAGTTGGACTAGATGACCTCCAAGGTCCCTTCCAACTCTGTTCATCTGTTTCTCTATCTGTTTTTCACTGGTTTGGGGGGGGGTGTGTGGCTGTGTTTTACCTTTGCAGTGCTGAGTTTCGGCGTCCCACTGATAACCGTCGGTGCATTCCTACGACAGGGAGAAATGGAAAGAAACTGGTCAGATTCTGGATTGCAGCCATTTTTATCCTTAATAAAAGCCATTTTTAATTCGAAATAAATGACCAGAAGATGCACCCTCTGCATATGCTCAGAGTTCCCTTTACTTAATTCCTCGACTGTACAACCAGAATTGGGGCCAAGCAAAGTCCTTGACTTAAACAACCATCCGTTTAGTGACCGCTCACAGTTACGATGGCATTTACAAAAAGCGGTTTAGGACCATTTTTCATACTTAATGATGGTTGCAGCCCCCTTGGGGTCACTGTCATGCCTTTGTTAGAGTCGGACTCGGAGGGAGAGGAGAAACAGTGGAGGGGGAGGGGAGGTGTGGCTCCGGAGGTTGTGGAGGAGGCTGGGGAAGGGCAGAGGCCGGCTGGGCAGTCAGAGGAAGAACCAAGAACCGGGCCCATCCCCTCTTCATCTTCGGGCACGCAGGGAGGAACAGAGAAGGGAGCAACTTGGCTTACAAGAGAGGAAGCGGCCATGATCCCCCTCATTGGTTGCAGCTGGGGAGAATAGTGTATGAGAGACGGTTAAAACACAGCATTGCCAGAAGCAAAGCGTGTTTTATTTTGGGCTGAAGTTATCTTGGTTGGCGTCCTTCCAACAGACTGTGCCTTGTTATCTCCTTGAAGTTGGTAATTACTTATCCTGGTCCGTTGTGGAATTTCCTTCATTGTAGTTTGTTTTGGGTTTTTATTTCACCTCTATCTGCTCATTAAGTTCAGACTGTACTGCTTACTATTGAAGACTATTTTTGAATAAGTTTTATCTCCAACTGAGAATGATTGAACAGCGGGGCCAAGTTGGAGGCATTAAAGGACATTTATTTTATGTTTTGGATTTTGTGATGTTTGTGTTACACACCGGGCCATCACAGTCACGCGATCTTCCCAAAAAGCACAGTCAACGGGAAAACCCGACTCACTTAACAAACCACTTAACTTCACCACTGCAGTGATTCACTTAGCAACGGTGGCGAGAATGGTCATAAAAGGGGGTCAAAATTCACTTAACAAGTGTCTTTCTTAGCAACACAAATCTGAGGCTCCATGGTGGTTGTAGGTCGATACTACCTGTATTGTAATGTTATTTACAGGCAGCTTACATGATCCTCTCCCTCCCCTCCATATCCTAACAACAACCCTGCAGGATAGTTTAGACTAAGAGAGAGAGAGAGGGAGAGAGAGTCACACATAGGCTGGTTTTCTCCAGAAAATCTGAGCAAAGGATAAATCTGATTTCCCCAGTTTGAATACAGCATTCCCACAATCACCCTGTTCTCAATATCCCCACTAAGAATGCAATTCTGGGCTCATGGAAGACAAATTTTTGGGGTTCCAATCCTGTTTCTGTTTTAGGAATTTGGACCCTCCGAGCTTCGATTTGGCCCCTTTATTACCGTGTAAGTATTGGGGTCCTCTTGGGTGAATGCAGCTTTCAGCAGGGTGGCCAGGAAGATGCAGGAAATCAACTTCATTTTCACACCTGGGAGAGGAAAAACAAGCAATGAAAATATTTAAAATCTAGTTCGACACCCAAGCTTTGGTATGAAACTATGTGGTTGGTTTAGTTTTTGGGGAGGAAAATAAAGCAGAAAACAATTCTGCCTCTGCCTAACAGCATCCATCGGTATTCATCTGG
>BHFT01039100.1:0-23447 GCA_004320025.1 Laticauda laticaudata
TTGTTTGTGGTTTCTCCATTAATTACTAATTTTGCATTTTGTATAGAATATATTGTTTTAATTAGTCCTATAAATTGTTCACAAAATTTCATCCTAGATATTTGCTCAATCAAAAAGCCTCTTCTAACTTAGAGGCTCTTCTAAGCCCTCTTAGGTAGAGGTTCCAAATGGATTTAAAAAACTTTTTTGATACGTTGCTTTTCAAATCTCCCCCAAAATGTAGATGAAACTCAATAACAATTCCGATTTCAAAGAGGACCAATTATTCCTTGTCTCTTGCCCAGAGTTAAACGAGTGCTTGAATTTCTTTCAATCCAACCATAAGCAAACAGCTGCTGTTGCTATGGAGGACATGAGGTCTCCAAATATAAACTCTGAAGATATCATCACCATCAGAAGGTCATAAAACTGATGGATTATAAATACAGTCCCCCTTTTGTTTACAGCTAACATTTTTGGGTCCTGGGTAATTAGAACATTAGCCATCTCTCAGAGTGATTGTTTGCAGGTGCTGCTCAGGGATAGTGTTTGCTGGTGGGACAGGGCTGGGAAGCCAGCAAAATCTGAAAGCTAAACAGTCCCTGGAATGCCTGCAACTGAGAGGGAGGGAGGGATGAGGAGAACATTAAATTAATTGATTTGTTGATGGTTTGGTCACTTAATTACACCTCTCCAGGAACTGTGGACAAAATATTGGTCAAATCTGCTAACTTCTTGGAGTATGAATTGATGAGAATGCTACTGGAAGGGGAACTGATGTCATTTAGAAAAATGTGGGAGAAGAAGATAGTTGATGTGTACAGCTGGATCTAAAGTCTCTTCTCTTCCCTACAGCTTATTTATTTAAAGAGCCACTCTTTCATCATTGTTGTTGTTGTATAAATTGGTATTTTAACCTTCTCACCTATCCCAGAAGAAACAAACATGCAAGCAAAAAAAATCCCCTGCGAATAACAGAATAACAGAGTTGGAAGGGACCTTGGAGGTCTTCTAATCCAACCCCCTGCTAAAGCAGAAGACTCTGTAGCATTTCAGATAAATGGGTGTCCAATCTCTTCTTTAAAACTTCCAGCATTGGAGCACCCACAACTTCTGAAGGCAAATTGTTCCACTGATTAATTGTTCTAAATGTCAAGAAAAATTATACTTAGTTCTAGGTTGGTTCTCTCCTCAGTTAATTTCCATCCATTGCTTCTTGCTTCAGATGCTTTCAAGAATAGGTTGACCCCCTTATATTCTGTGAAGAGATTATTCTAGGAAATTGAATTTATTGGATTTTACTTTCTTTCTTCAGACACCACTGCCTTTGATCAAGGTAACTTCTTGGTTGCTCTTCATAGCTCCCATGTTATTCAGAACAAGTTCCTAATCTGAGATCAGTCAAATTCTGATCTCAGATTGCTGTTGTTAAGCGAGGACTACCTCTATTTCCATTGGGTCTGACAGGACTATGTAAAATGGGGAAGCGAACATGATCACTTCCATGTGTTCAGGGTCAGAGGACCAAAAAATAATAACATTATGGAGTTCAACTGAGAGGTTATAAATCCAGGAATTCTGAGTGAAATAAACTCTAATATCTTTTCAACCTGAACATGAAGATGGAAGATAAGTACCTATTAATAGCTGCTATCACCTTGCTGGTTGGCCAAAAATACTTGGAAGCTGTTATACCCTTCCTAAAGGGGAAATGTATTTGAGGATCTCCTTTCAGGGCTTTAGGCTGCATTCTTTCAGGTGCACTCCCACTCCCATAATGCATCACCATCATGATGATCAAAGACCACATTTTCCTTCCTCTACAATGTGCTTTGCAACACCTCTCCCATCCATGCTGGCAAAATGACATAGAACAAGAGAGTTACACAGACAGATTTGCAGAAGGATTATTGTAATAGAGTGTCTTTGGTTCTCCCCTCTAATGCATAAGTGGTGGCTGCCATCAAAGAGGAGAGAGGACATTCATCCAGGGTGAAGGGGAGAATCTGTCTTTATGTTAAAATATATGGAGGCTATTAAATTACATGGGAGACTTCAAAGTTGCCTGGCAAGCTATTTTTGCACTCTGATGAGAAATCCAATGAAACAATGCTGCATGGGCCACACCTGGTTCCATAAAAAGTATCAGCTTTCCTGTTTTGCCTGGTTCCTCTTTTCGCTATCACTTTACAACTCCCCTCAAGGTCTTGCAATCCTACTTTACTATATTTTTACTGCCTCCCAGGCTCTGAGCAGGTTCACTGGCTCAAGGAAAGGGATGACCAGCCAAAATAAACCACAGCAAGAACATTTTATGAAAAATGTTAATATTACTTTTCAACGCACTGCAGGAAATCTGCAGCTTTCCATCAACTGA
The DNA here is from genome assembly GCA_004320025.1 of Laticauda laticaudata. Lineage (NCBI taxonomy): Eukaryota > Metazoa > Chordata > Lepidosauria > Squamata > Elapidae > Laticauda > Laticauda laticaudata. Next base: position 2,357 of record BHFT01039100.1, read on the forward strand.
ATGTCACCAGCCTAATCCTGGGGGGTTTATGACATTCGGGTTGTGTCCTTGTAGGCCAACCTGTCGGCCTGCACCGGCATCTTCTTACCTTCTGATGACCAACTCAGGAGAACACAGAGAAACTGAAAGAAGCAAAAGAAGAACCCTGAAGTGAATTGTGATTAATATTGGCTAAAACCAATATTGTGCTTTACAATCAGGTGTACCCACTGAGCAATCACCAGAATGCTGGAAAAGGAACTCACTCCACAATGTGGTTTTACAGTTTTTGCATCTCTTCATAAGTCAACATGAGGCAGATGGCTTTCTCCCCACATCATTTGGAAACAGTCCACCTGGAGTTCCACATTCACACATGCACACTCATCAAGTCCCAAAACAGAGCTCTTTGTTATCTTGCCTGTAGATTTGTTATCCCTATGGAATTTTTACCTCAAAACCATTCTACTCCCTGCCCTCACATTCTCCAAAAAAATAACTGAAGCAGTCAAATAATTTTAGACCCTGGATCAACTTATGGCTCCTCCAGTGGTAGGACTCAATTTTTTTTACTACTGGTTCTGTGGGCGTGGCTTGGTGGGCGTGGCAGAGGAAGGACAGTGTAAAATCTCCAGTCAGAGGTGGCATTGGCCAGTTCTCCGAACTACTCAAAATTTCAACTACCAGTTTTTCAGAACTGGTCAGAATCTGCTGAATACCACCTCTAGCCATCCCTCTCTCTTTAGTCAGCTATAAGTTTTACTCTGGCATAAACTACAGTTTGTTTCAAAATAGAATAATATATGTTCTATCTAATAAGTGAAAATAATTAAAATCAGCATCTACAACCCTGATGATCCTTTGATTCAGGAACTAATTAACTAACTGGTTTTGTGTGATGTCCAAACCAGATTTGTAAACCCAAACATGATTTCAAAGCCTGGCTTGTAAATAGATACCAAGCAGTGTTTATATTTATCACGAGATAGGATAAATGTCTGAATATATTGTAGGAGGAATGAAGAAGTGTGTGTGAAGACTGTGTGAAAGTTATAGTTTAGCCATCTAGTTTATTCTGGGGATTAAAAGAAACCCATCAAAAAGCCTCTTGGGAATAGATTTGGATGTTTCACTTCCAGGAAATTCGTGACAGTAAATACATCACTTTAGTTACTTTTTGAATAATGGATTGAAGATTATGTTTTCTTCCTGGGTTTTCACAGGAACTCACTCATGATGGCTTCTGCCAGGTGACACATAGTCAATAGGAAGCATCAGTTCTTATTATTTGCTGAAAACATTTGGCAAGGGTTGAAGTCCTAGATGTTTGATCTAAGTTACTTTACAAAGGGTTGTTAGAGAATTAATGGAAGAGAAAAGTGAACTCCAGGAATCTCCAACCTTGCCAACTTCAACTCCCAAAATCCCCCAGCCAGCCATGCCATTTCTACTTTTCTTGGAGTGGAGAATGAAGGAACTGATGTGCCTTCAGAATAAACAACATCTCAGGAAGCAGCAATGGACATCACATATTCTTTGTTTTTCATGTAGGAAATGGAAATTCATTGGCACTGAGTCTTTAGCAACCTGTAACATGTTGACCTCAATAAGCCAGCAGGGCATAGACAAAGAGTTAAGGATGCCCTTTCTTTATCCCTTACTCTCCTGGCTCTTAATGGAATGGAATGGAATGGAATGGAAGAGAAGAGAAGAGAAGAGAAGAGAAGAGAAGAGAAGAGAAGAGAAGAGAAGAGANGAGAAGAGAAGAGAAGAGAAGAGAAGAGAAGAGAAGAGAAGAGAAGAGAAGAGAAGAGAAGAGAAGAGAAATTATTTATTGGCCAAGTGTGATGGATACATAAGGAATTTGTATTGGTGCAAATGCTCTCAGTATACATAAAAGAAAAGATACATTCGTCAAGAATCATAAGGTACAGCACTTAATAATAGTCATAGGGTATAATAAGCAATCAAATCATACTACGAAACAGTCAATATAGATCGTATATCTAAGAGATTGATAATCTGAATTCATTACCCATGCACAAGCACATAAAGCAGGGGTGTCTAACCTTGGCAACTTTACGATTTGTGAACTTCAATTCCCAAAAGTCCACAAGTCATAAAAGTTGCCAATGCTGGACACCCCTAATACAAAGCATGTGCTCTTCAACTTTCCTTTTGGTACAATGCATCTGGGTGAGTGATGGGCTTTAATTCTGTAATGTATAGCTTCAAATAAATATGGGTGGTTTTCAGTGGTGGGATTCAATTTTTTTTTACTACTGGTTCTGTGGGCATGACTTGGTAGGTGTGGCAGGGGAAGGATACTGTAAAATCTCCAGTCAGAGGTGGTATTTGCCAGTTCTCTGAACTACTCAATATTTCTACTCCCGGTTCTCCGGAACTGGTCAGAACCTTCTGAATACCATCTCTGGTGGTTTTTTTGTTTTAAAACCTGTTTCACTAATCATTACTCATGTCAGGTCCCTGCCACCTTTACAACTTGTGGACTTCAGCTCCCAGAAATCTCATACTTGCATACATAATGCTCCAGTATAGTGAGGTCAGCAGCAAATAGGACACTTATGGGTCAATTTGAAACTATTTTCTGTGGATCTGGAGTGTTAAAATGGTGGTGATGGGAAAGAAACATCAAATTCATCACAAATATATTGGATTTGAGCAGAGGGTTGGACTAGAAGATTTCCAAAGTCCCTTCCAACTCTGTTGTTCTGGAGAGCAAAGTTTTCAGTCCTTATCTGAATGAAAAATAAAGCCACAGGGTGTGCCAAAGCAAAAGTCAACTCGATTTTTCTAAATCAACGAAGCAATCAAATTCTGTTGCTCCTGATTATATTCTGAACAAATAAAAACTGAGCCAGACCACTCCAGAGGAACTTGAAACATAAAAAATAAGAACAACAAAGACAATTACAACTGCCTTGATGTATCTATCATCTCTGCCCCCCCTCTGGAACCATTAGGCAGAAAAATTAATGGTTTCATGAGAGAGGAGAGGAAATCACACCTATGGTTATACAACATCAAAGGCTCATAAAAGAACTGAGCAAACATATTGTCAGTTTAATGGGTTTCTATAGACAAAAAAAGTGTTTCCAGACTGATTTACACAATCATTCTAATGTGCCTCTAATAATGCAATCAACACAGACCAGATTAGTGGGATTGCAGTCATGTTCAGACAATGACAAGGTATGAGAAGGAAAAACAGATATCAATCAAGAAACGGATGGTGAGTCTGTTAGTAACTTTTTTTTTTAATAAATGGCAGATCAGCCCATCTGGTGAGGAAAACTAGGAAGAAAAGACACTCTCTAAATCATCTTGCTATAAACAAGGCTATGACATTTTCTGAGTTGTTTTATTTATCCCAGAATAGCATTAAAGAGAACTGACTGTGTCTACTTCCTTGATCTTGCCCAGTTCCTGGGACAAAATTCATAAGCTTTGAGGGGGTTGACTCTTAATGCCTCCAGACCATTTTAGCAGTGGTGCTGCCTCTGTTCCTTGCTTCTGTCTACTCTGAGCAAACATGAAACATAGATTGTCTTCCTTATTTGCCTTGAACTTTCCTTCAGGCTGCTGGTGTTGGTGGGAAGAACTCAGAAGGAAAAATATGTGAACAGGTTGTTTATTTATTTTTTATTTGTCAATTGCTTACAAGATAATATGTATCAGTAAAAAACATAGTTATGAATACATGGATACATATAAGAAAAATTAAAAAAATAAAAAAATATAAACGAAACAATAGGACAGGGACAGTAGGCACGTTGGGGCACTATAGATCTCTTAGGAAAGGGGTGAGGTCAATAGTAGACAGTCTAAGATTAAAGTTTTGGGGGTTTGGGGGAAAAAACCACAGTCAGGTAGAGTATTCCAGACAATGAACAGGTTGTATGGACAGAAGTAACATGAATCTACTCAAGAGAAGAGGACAACAAAGCCATCTTATCCAAAGTCCACCAAAAACTAACTGAGTACTTTGTGATTTATATAGAAGTCTTTTTGTGAATGGGTTCTCCAACTTAACTAAGAGTGAAATGTCACAAGTTCAGAGAGGGAGAAATTACCTAAATCCCAAAGGTAAGATGCACCAATGTTATGAGTGTAAGGCAAGATACAATCTAAACCTGATAATTAAAGATTATTTGAATGGGAGGGGATTAGAAAGCATAAGATTAGATTCAAACCAATATCTGAAATTCAGTTTCACAGAAATCCAACCCCATACAGAAGTGCCAAAATATCTGTAGCTTTAGAGAACTTTGAACCAGCAGAAAGTCAACCACATAGCTTAGAAGAGACTTATTTTTATTTATTAATTTATTTTTGTCAATTGCTTATAAGATAATAGGTATAAGATAGGACAGGGACAGTAAGCACATTGGTGCGCTTATGCACACCCCCTACAGCACTTCTTAGGAAGGGTGTAGGTCAACGTAACAATCTAAGCTAAAGTTTTTGGGGTTTGTGGAAGAAATCCACGAGTCAGGTAGAGTATTCCAGACATTGACCACTCTGTTGCTGAAGTCGTATTTCCTGCAATCAGTTTGGTTCGATTAACCTTGAGTTTGTATCTATTGTTTGCTCTTGTGTTGTACGGTTGAAGCTGAAGTATCATTCACAAGGTAGAACATTGCAATGTTATGATTTTATATACTAAGATCGGACCGAAGGTGGGTAGTTCTAGGTTTTATAGGTCTAGAATTTCGAGTCTGGTGGCATAAGGTGTTCTGCAATGAGTAGAGGAGTGGAGAACTCTTCTTGTGAAATAGTTTCGGACTTTCTCAACTGTGTTATTTTCACATATATAAGTGATTCAAAGACTGATGAGCTGTATTCGAGTATAGGTCATGCAAATGTTTTGTATGCTTTAGTTATTAGTGTACTATTACCAGAGAAAAAGCTACATAAGATTAGGTTAACAATTCTTAATGCCTTTTTGGCTGTGGGCTCTAGCACTTAGATCATTAGAGATGAGTACTTCAAGATCCTGTGACAGAGTTTGGATTCTCAACAAGGTCTTGAGTTTCAGCTATCAAGGTCTTGACTATTCAGCTTACAATTCTGTTCCAACTATCACGATTTGCCGAAGTGCATATTAACAACCCGTACATAGTAGTACTGGATTTACTCCATTTAAAGTAGCTTCGGGACAGGATTTTGTACCATACCTGAACTTCCTCGTGAAAAGCCTAACATCATTCATTGGATGAATGGATAACTCAACTCCAATTAAACTGGCCAGTGACACGCAAAGCATTAGAGTGAGGCCCATCAAGCTCATATAGAAGTTTGCAGACAAGAAAAGATCTCCACAGAAAATTATATAATGGGTGACAAAGTTTTCCTGTCCACCAGATACCTGCAAAACCACTCAAAAGCAAAGAAGTTGGTCCTAAATATGTTGGTCCTTTCACATGAACGGATTATAAATCCTGTAACAGTCCAGCTGAACTTACCGAAAACTCTTTGACGAATTCATCCAGTGTTCCATGTTAGTTTACTAAAACCTGAACATACTTCTAGATTAAGACCCATCCAGGCTGACCCTCCCATACCAATACTGATTGAAGATGAACAACATTTGAAGTTAAAGAAATCCTAGACTCTCGCAAATGGAGGGGTCGGCTCCAGTATCTTGTAGCCTGGAAACATTTCCCTTCTTCACAAGCCAAATGGGTTAACGAAACCGACGTTAAAGCCCCTAAGTGATCAAAGCATTTCGTTCCAAGTATCCTGATAGCCCTAGGAGTTTATTCTTTTGTAATTGTTTAATGATTAATAATTGTCTTTATATTTTCTCCTCTCTCTCTTCTAGGACTGATGGTTTTCCTTTTTCTAGGAGGGCGAATGTCAGCCTTCAAGATCTTCTACTATCGCTTTCCATCTTTCGGCGGTCATAAGAAACGGGGGGAGGGGAGGTAGAGATAAGTTGGGAAGGTAGCTGGAGGTGTTAAATGAAGGGGGGGGAGCATAGCAATAGAGTTAGGTTTCTATTTTCTCGCTTAGCTTTCTTTTCTCTGCGCAACTGCAACCCGTTATCAAAGTATCCAAGATAAATGAGACAGAGGCCTCATCATCACCTGAAGATGCCCACATGATCATATTCACAACTTCTAATTGGAAGTTTCATCTGAACTATTGGGGGTGGAACACTTCCATCAATTTGTATATGTGAATTGCGCGGCTAATTTTCAGATCAGAATCTTGTGTTGCTATGACTTCACTTTCAGTAAAAGATACTTCTCTAATTTAAGAGTCTAAGTATTTCTTTCCTGGATTTTGAATGGAGCTCCGCCTGACACTGTATTTTATTTTCTGATTTTTTTACCAATATGTAGACAGAGCATTTATTTGTTGAGTATTTGAAGTTGCATTTGTTTGACCATTCTGTACATAGTCCAAGGTCTTTTTGAAGGGTAGCAGTATTGTCTGTGATGTTGAATAGCTTTACATCACCAGCGAAGAGAACACAGTCGCTCTTAATATGATCACAGAAGTCATTTTATGTAGAGTATGAAAAGAGTTTGGTCTAGAACACTGCCTTGGGGGACACCACTATTGACAGTACAGAATTTGATAGGACACTCACAATTTTGACCATTTGTTGTCTGTTTGTCAGGAAAGCTCTACTCCAAGTTATGCAGGTGTCCAGAGATACCGTAAGATTTTAGTTTAGGAGTAGTTTGTTGAATCAAAGGCTTTATCATGAAATCAAAGGCTTCACAGAAGTCTATGTAGATTGCATCTATGCTTTGCCCTGATCGAGTTGTGTAGTCCATATGTTTTTGCAGTGTAAGAGTTGCAGATTACATGATAGTATTTTTCCTGAAACCAATTGTTTATTAGAGAGTAGGTTGTTTGTTTCTTTTTTAATACACTTTATTGATTTACAATTAAAATAGACCAGCAACACATACTAAATATAAGAGAGAAAAAGAAAATAAGAAAAAAAAAGAATAGTAAGAAAAAATATCGCGAAAACAATTAAAAACATTTTCATCTTCAACCAGTTTGTGAACTTCCTTTTATCCGTATTTTATGTCATATACACAATTAATCCTTCCATATATCTGTATATCACGACTATGATTCTCAATATCTTCTTTTGCCTCTTAGTGTGAAATCTGTCTTTGGTCTATCCATTTTTACAGCAGTTTCAGCTGTTGTAATATATTGAAGTGTCTTTATCTTTAATGCCAAGGTTAATTTGTCCATTTCTGCCCAACTTGAATTTTTATTGGAGATAACCTGAGTGCCAAGGTTAATTTGTCCATTTCTGCACAACTTGAATTTTTTTGAATAATCATCTCCTCTGATGGAACATGAGGCTGTTTCCAACATTGTGCAAAAACCAATCTGGCCGCTGTCAAAATATGTATTATTATATATTTCATTTGTGGGGGGTAGTTGTTTATCAAAGATCCCTAATAGAAAGGACTCTGGTTTAAATTCGATCTGTTCTCTTGTCATTTCCTCCAGCCAGTTTCTAATTTTCTGCCAATATTTTTGAGCTTCTATACAAGACCACCACATAAGGAAGAAAGTTCCCTCCCATCTGACATCTTGAGAATTACTAAGTTGTTTTCATTATATGATCACATCATGCCCCATGTGTCATTCTAATATTATTGTGGCTTACTTTTAGTGGGGCACTGTTGGAAGAATCTTAGGCATCTGACTATATATTCGGGAAACCCAAAGTCAGAACATTTTACCAATAATTCAGAAATCTTTGTTTAGATGACATCTAAATAATGGGACTGACTTCTGTGCAATGAACACTATTGTTGTATTCTCAGTGGATTTTTGTGAAAATGAAATTGTTTCCTGCAAATATAATGGTATTTGATTTTTTTTTTGGTTCTCTTGTGATGAGAATAAATTCCTCCTGCTAATATCCACTGATCAGAATTCGATCCAAAAGCTTGGAGACACACTCATGAGAAATTATCTTTTTACCATAATGAATGAGGAATTTAGCTTATTAAGGATTTCATGCTCAACACAAAAATGACAATGACACAGTTGGTAATTTTTTGATCCTGCAAGTGATATTTGGCCAAGATGGTGAAGATTTCTGGGCAAGTGAAGGAATTTTTTGGTTCCTGTCTTTCCCAGCCAACTTTGCCATTAATAAATCTTTTATAAAGATTTATAAAACTTTTTATAAACTTTTATAATAATAGTAAAATTATGACTCAGATTTTTATCTATGGGCTTTATTGTGGCATGTCCTTACAAAACTCCTTCGACCTATAGACCAACAGCAACCACAAAATGTTCCAAACCAACATGGCTAAAACTGTCTTCTCTTGTGACGCAACCATCCTGATTACATACTTTCTGATGAATTATTGCTGTTTGTAAAACAGCGGCAGCCTAGAAGATGTTGATTTATGTACACCTGCACGTTATGAAATAGCAACATGACCAAAAAAGAATGACATAACTTAACATTGCATTATTTCTCCATTTCTTAAAATGATTAGTTGGTCAAAAGAAGGGACAGTGTGCTAGGTAAACATTTAGAAAGTATAGTAGTAAACCTCAAAAATCACTGCCTCCTAGTGGTGGGCTTTGGATTTTACCTGCAGGATTGCTCACACATGTCCAGTAGTGGGCAGGACCTATTTACACTGTCAAGGTTCCAAGAAATACATCCCATTCAATAAGAACTCAGAGGCAAGCATATTGTTTTCAAAGAACATTTTGTTGGGATATATCAAATTGGTATAGTCTCGGTGGAAAATTGGCTCTAAGTTCCCACCAGTTTTACACCCAATTAAAAGTAAAACTTTGTCACTTCCCCCAGAGTCCCCAGTCACAGGATTCAATCAGCATGTAGTCTGGTTGCTAAGTGACCTCAGCCTTCACCTTTTGAATACCTGCACAAACGTCCTTGATTCCCAGGGGAAATAATTTTATTTAGGCTACAACACCCCAGCTATCTCTACACCCCACTCCCTGGCCCCTTGCTCCAAGCTGTGTCAACCCTGAAGCTAATCAAAAAGAAACCCCCAAGGGAAAAGCTACAAAAAGAAAATGGCTACAGTTAGGCCAGCTTCATGGTTGACATACATTTGATTAGATATATTTTGCACATGGTGGACAATCTAGTAAATTGTAAATATAATAATGGTTACAATGTTTGTGGATGTATCTCAAATGTCTTGTATATGCATTAACCAGGAAAAGGGATTCTGGAAAAAAAATGTGTTTTTTTAATTCTTAAATAAAAAAAGGCTTCTGAATCAGATTAAAATGTCAAGTATAGAATATTTGTTTCCATGCTGGCTATCCTGAAGCCATTGAGAAACTCTATGTAGGTTATTGTAAGAGAAGAACACACAGAGTGGAGTCAAGAAAGGAATCAGTCTGGAGTCATTATGTTACCACAAGCAATCCAAGTCCAACCCACCAACAACAACCCTTGAACTCCATTGTTTAGTTTCTGATGCAGCTTAGTGCTGACCGTGCTGCTCTTGTGTAGGTAGACATCAGTGAAAAATCTTCTTCCATTCTTTATGCCTAACAATTATGCCCTGTTGAATATCAATTTTTGAATATGGTCATCAAGATGTAAACATCTGAGAATCTGTATATTCATATATACAAATACATTTACCCAACTTATCATTTTCTGGCAGCTCTTATAATAACCAAACTTTTACAGAATGTATGTCAGTATGCTGCATAAACCTTCAAGTTCGTGGGATGTGGGAACATTATATTGGCTTGTAAAATGATCTCCACATCAGAACAGTGATGGGATTCAAATTTTTTTACTATCAGTTCTGTGGGCGTGGCTAGGTGGGCATCATGTGGCTTGGTGGGTGTGGCTTAGTGGGCATGGCTAGGTGGGCATGGCAGGGGAAGGATACTGGAAAATCCCCATTCCCTCCCCACCCCACTAACCTGCTTTCCAGCTCCTTTCTCCAACAAAGGAGGACCCAGTCGATCAGCTGGGACTCGGGAGACAGAGAATAGATGGGGGCAGGGCCAGTAAGAGATGGTATTTGCCGGTTCTCTAAACTACTCAAAATTTCTGCTACCAGTTCTCCAGAACTGGTCAGAACCTGCTGAATACCACTTGTGGATCAGAGATATCAGCTTGATTAGAATAGCAATGTTTGACATGAGCTTTCGCTAAGCTTATCATTATATGCTGAAACTGACAGATACATCAGCTATCTTTACCATTACCAAGGAATGCTGCATGTAACATAGGCTAATCTTCACTTTCTTGATCTTACTAAATTGCTTTATATAATGGAACTAATTTAAAATTTCTTTTGACAATGGGTGAAATGGCCTAATCAAGGAGTTTCCAGAGAGAAGGAGAATTTTAGAAATGAGAATGGTAATGATATATGGAAGTACGGAGTTTAAATAAATGTTGTAAAGGTTAGCATCCAAAAAATAAATGAATAGATGTTGTAGGGATGTTGAAAAATAGTAAGAATGATTGCAGGTGCAGAACCAGGAACCTTTTAAGATAGGGATCTGGTTTCCTTATGAAGTAGTTATGCACCACTTATTTAAATGATGGAAGACTGCAGTTGATTGAAAGGATGCTGTCATTGTGGCCCTATGGATAATTAAGGGCAGCAAGACTATATGTAAAAGCTGTTGAAAGTTAAAACTCACCCTCTCCTAGGAAAATGAAATATTTTAGGATATACTAAAAGGGCAGAATATTTCCCCTAAAAGAAATGTAGAAACTCAGAGAGGCAGAAACTCACACCCCCCACCCCTGCTTTTGCTCATAGGCCATAAAGGCCTGGGGAAGTCGATTCTACATAAAAAAAAAAGATCTGCCTCCTTCAGGCAGACCCATAATAGGAATCCCAAAGCCCTTTCATTACACCATCATCCAGCAAGGCTCAACCAAGCCTGGGACTCAGGACAGCCAAAGAGTTGCCCCTGCATGACCCCATGACAGCCAATCAGAATACAAGCTCAAATTCAAAGCCCAACAGTGGCCAAGGGACCCTCAGCATTTCTTCCCTTTTTTTCTTCACCCAAGCCATGTGGTCCTGTCCACCATTAAACCATCTTTCCAAGCAGTCATCATGTTTCCAGTGTCTTTCTTCCCCACTTGAACTGAACCGAGAAGGATATTTCTTCCAACAAAGCTATAGGGACCTAGCATGCAAAGTTGTTTGGCAGAATTCCAATTAAAGACTACAAAGATGGCCATAAGAAACATTCAGAGAATGCAGTACAGCTTTCCATCAGGCAAGGATTATGCAAATCAAATGTTATCTCTTGAGCAAGCCATTCGGAAATGCATGAATGTGAGAAAACTCATTATAGATGTATTTAATACTCTGTCTTCTCCTATAAGACAAGAGCCACTCAATTATACAGGAAATATATTGAACAAACCAATAGCTAAAACTATCCTGAAGCTGATTTAGCCTGAGCATAGCCATACTAAAATATATTATTGTTCTACACTCAGGCTGCTTCTAGCTGGCCATCTCTGTTCTGGCTTGTGGTGGGGAAAATTCAATATAGCAAAAAATTGACAGCAGCAAAATTAAAACAGCATTTATGTTCTATTAGTCATAGAACATGTCATGCAAACATAGGTAGAATTTTGCTGTTTCTGCTTGGATGCAACAGAGACATCAGTTGATTTTGACATTAGTAGAATGTTTGTCTGGCTGAAATAACCAGATGTGTGTCAACTGAGGTAGTTAAATGTATTAATTGGCTTATATCTGTTTGAAATAAACCTTCATCTCATCCAAAAATTCACAGCAATGGACACAGAACTCCCTACTCCAATTTTATGTTCGTAACAACAATTCTCTTAAGTAGATTAGTTGAGAGCTAGTGAACTTTCAGAATTAAAGGTGGGAAGGAGGTTTTCTATTCCTAGTCCAATATCCCAACCACTCTGTCATATTTACTTTCTTTTGTCAGTCTATTTTTTGCCTAGCCATGATCTGGCATGCACCAGTGAGTAAATGAAGCTGTTCTTTTTTCTTTATTTTGGCACATCTGCCTAATTTCCACTACAAACCTTTAGACAATTTAAAATTGACAACTAGACAATCCTCCTGAAGAAATGCAAATGTGTGGAAGGCACAAAGAAGACACATAAACACACAGCCGGATGCTACACCTAACTACTAAAAAACAAAGCACTTGAATTTAGAACTTGGATTTGCCAATTAATAACTCAGAGTTATTAATGGACAGTGGATAGGATATAGGATAGATAAAAGGATGTTATTTGATTTGCAGTTCAAAATTAAGGCATGATGTCATAATGGCTGTTTTGGCGGCTTTAAAGAAGATGCATCTTTGGTGGTTGATAAGATGCTCATAATGTTCACCAACCAGAGCCTAAGGATGGAACTCAAATGTTTCAACCAGTAAAGAGATAATGAATCTATTAGTCAAGTTGCTTCAACTAAAGCAGAAGGTGGAATAATTAAAGATCCTGCTGTATTAGCAGATGATTGTATTTTGGACACAAGCCTTTATGAGAACAAAGTCTATAAACCAAATGTGAGAATGATGCGAAGATCAGTAAGATGGCTTCCTTCTAATTGTGTCCCCAAGTGGTGGTTGCCTAGCAAATCTTTCCATTACTTTCAGGACTCACTGAATGGTTTTTCAGGGAAAATACTTAAGGCAGGTCCATGGCCCTTAGTTGCTCTTTTTGCCCTTTGCAGTGGTCACCTCTGACCTCTTGAGACAATATTAGTCTTAAAAATGATAGTTCTGCCCTAAGCATTAGTGACTACTCTCAACATTTGGACAACAGATGGTGGAAACCAGTTGGCTAAGTTTTTACTTTTTTAAAAAAATCAGTATATGAGAGTAATAAGGATGAAAAGTTCCTTCAATTGACTTATTTACATCTTTCCTTTGATGTCAGAGATTGTTTGACTGTTTTAGAGACCTCCAATATTGCCCATCTCACTCCATTATGTTCTGCTTTTGGCTAGAAATAATGAAGCCACAACATTAATCTCAATGGTCAAGTACCAACGAGGGTAAACTTTGCTACAGGTAGTCCTCAAGTTACATGAGTTCATTTAGTGACCGTTCAAAATTACAATGGCATTAAAAAAAAGTGACTTATGACCAGGGGTGGGTTTCCACCGGCATAACAACCAGTTTGGTGATCGCATTCTTTGCATGCATGCTCCACATTTAGAAAAGCTCCAATACTTACCTTCCACAACAGTCCCTGTGAATAAAACAACTGAGGTGCAGCAAACCACTCTACCACACAAATCAGCTGTGCTCTAAACAAAGGAAATAAAGCAGAGGAATGTGGTGGAGCTGCACGCTCATCACAGCGAACCAATCAATTGCAGCTGATCTTCGGAGCAAGGGGTTCACCCAAACCAGTCCAAACCAGCGGAATCCCACCTCTGCTTATGACTGCTCTTCACATTTACAACCTTGGCAGCATCCCCGAAGTCACATGATCAAAATTCAGATGCTTGGCAACTTATTCATATATATTTATGACAGCTGCAGTAGTCCCAGAGTCATGGTGATCATCTTTTGCAACCTTTGACAAACACAGTCAATGCAGGGAGACAGATCCACTTAACAACTACAGTGCTTCAATTAACAATTGTCTCATTTAGCAGCAGAAATGTTGGGCTCAGTTATGGTTGTAGGTCAAGAACTACCTGTATTTAACAGCATTTGCACACTGAAAGAAAAGAGAAAAGAAACAGGTCGTGGTGGCAAGCAACAATAACTATTATTCATTCAGTACACTATAGACTGGTTGAAACGCAGGCTCCATAGCAGTAACTTGAGAGGGATATTGTAGTCTTTGGTGATCAACCAGCTAAATATGAGCCAGCAGTGGTCGGTGGAAATCAGCAGCAGCCAAAAAATGCTAATGCAATCTAAATTGCATTACACAGAGGGACTACAACTTAAGAACAAGGGAAGTGCTAATACCGACTGCTTAGAAAATTCCTCGTAGAACACTAGAGTACTGCATCCAGCTTTTGCTCACCTGCCACTTATGAAAAAATATATTGAGACTCTCAAGGAAAAGGTACAGAGAAGCCCAGCAACAGGATGATTATGGGGACTGGAGACTAAAACATATGAAGAACGGATTGCAGGAACTGGGCTTGGCTAGTCGTAAGTGAGGAGAAGAGGAAGGAAACCAGGAGAGACATGACTAGCAGTCTTTTCCAATATTTGGAGGGGCTGCCACACCCGGGAGGAAGGGTCATCTATTTTCTAGGAAGGCACCTGTAGGAGACAAGGAATAATGGATGGAAACTGAACAGGAGAGATTCTAACATTGGAAATAAAGGAGAGAACTTTCTCTGACAGGAGAACCCAATCAAACCAATGGAACAGAAGTTGCCCTCCCTCGGAAGTTGTGGGAGCTTCATCACTTGAGACTTTCAAGAAGAGATTGGACTGCCATTTGTCAGAAATGGTGTACGGTCCTCTGCTTGGGTGGGGGGTTGGACTAGATGACCTATAAGGTCCCTTCCAACTCTGATTATCTGTTATCTATTATCATTGGAAAAGAAGAACTGGATTATTACTATAACACAGTGACAGATCCAATTCTTTGAATCAAATCAAATCTTCCTTATGGACATAGACCAGCATAAGAGTCACTGGAGTTTTTTAAATTGCTGAGATGGGCAGCTATAGAAATTGAAAAAATAATAAAATAATTATTTAACAAATAAGGAAAGGGGATACAGTCAGTTAAAAAGAAGGTGTTTATGGCTCCAAAGGTGTTTATATCTTCCTCTATAGTTGATTGACCCAGACAGGAGAAGGTGCATCAGGTCCTATAAGGCAGTAGGATTCCAATATTGTCTTGTTTGTTTCTTTATTTAACATGGTCGAAATGAATCTATTGGGAAGCAGTGGCTCAGTGGCTAAGATGCTGAGCTTGTCGATCAGAAAGGTCGGCAATTCAGCAGTTCGAATCCCTAGCACCGCGTAACGGAGTGAACTTCCATTACTTGTCCCAGCTTCTATCAACTTAGCAGTTCGAAAGCATGTAAAAATGCAAATAGAAAAATAGGGACCACTTTGGTGGGAAGATAACAGCATTCTGTGCACCTTTGGTGTTTAGTCATGCCGGCCACATGACCACAGAGATTTCTTCAGACAGCTCTGGCTCTTTGGCTTTGTAACAGAGATGACTAGCATGTATATGCAAGGGGAGTCTTTATCTTTCACCTAAATGAATCTGTTATGATTTGGGGTGGTATACAGTATTAAAACAATTCAAAAATACAAACAAGAAAACAACAAACCTCAAAAACAAGCCCCAGTGTGAGCTAAATACCACACATTGGGCCAATTCTTCTGGGGTAAGAGTCAGGATGGATGAATGCTAGGCATAGCCAAGAAAAGTTTACAAAGACAGCTAGATGAGAGAAACTGATTGCTTAGTAGAAAATATTCCCGTATAGTTTAATTCACATGGTAGTAGTGGTGATGACCTGGTTTCAGTATTTCTTGCTTACTTTGCTCCTCAATGTCATTCTGGTTTTCTTTTCTCTCTTTCTGAGAAGAATTAGCAAGTGCCATTTGACAAAGCCTTCGAAATATTGTTTAGCTGAATCCAAACCACGGGACTACATAAGTTCTCCATTTCCCTGTGGATTTTTTTTTTTTTTTGCAGCTCCTAAAAAAATGTATATAAGATGGGAGTGGAGAGGTGAAGAGGGGAGGACTTAGCCTGAAATATTTATACTTCCGATTTTGTCATTCATTCTTTTTCAGTGGAATCATCAGCCAAAGAAGACAAACAAGAAATAAGCCTCAAAACTTAAGTACAGAATTCCACAGAAATCCCTCTGTTGTTCAGAGACTCAGGAAATGACAGTAGACAATCCAAACATTGCCTTCTTAAGTCAGTAATGCAACCAAATCAAAGAGCAAAACACAAAGATAAATAATGTTAAGCTGTCAGCAAGAATCCACTTGGAACTCCATCTTAATGTTTACATAGTTAGAGTCAAATTGTGCAAATAAAGGCAGACTTAATTCTCAGTGGTTTGAGTTTCCAGAGGTGCATAATTTTATTTTCTCACTCCCAAATTATCAGAACAGCCAAATCCCATCAGGGATAGATCTGTGAAGCTATTTTAGAAAGGCAGTTCTTTTGAAGTCAGAAGTTGATACCTGAAAGCCCCTTTCTCACAATCTTGGAGCTATGGCCACAATTGAGCCCAACAGTTCTGTTGTTAAATGAGACATTTGTTAAGTGAGTTTTGCTCCATTTTACAATTTTTGCCTCAATTGTTAAGTGAGTCACTGCAGTTGGTAAGTTAGTAACCCGGTTATTAAGTGAATCTGGCTTCCCCATTGACTTTGCTTTGTCAGAAGGTCACAAAAGGTGATCACATGACCTTGGGACAGAGCCATGGTCATGAATATGAATCTGTTGCCAAGCATCTTAGTTTTGATCACATGATCATGGGGATAGTGCAAAGGTTGTAACTGTGAAAAACAGTCATAAGTCACTTTTTGTAACTTTCCAACTAAATCAACTATTGTAAGTCAATACTATTGTATTTCTTTAGCTAACTATGAGAAGTAGTATTCCATAATTCTCCTTGGAACTGTCTCTAAATTAATTATTATGACAGAGCAGCCACTTACATGTTGTTAAAAACAAATGAGGACACTGTTTTTCATTTGCTTTCTTGTTCATTCACCTAACAGAATAACAGAGTTGGACAACTTATTATATCTGTATCGCACCTTTTCTTTTAGAGCTCACAAGCTAGTAAATAGAGTTT
Source organism: Laticauda laticaudata (assembly GCA_004320025.1). Taxonomy (NCBI): domain Eukaryota; kingdom Metazoa; phylum Chordata; class Lepidosauria; order Squamata; family Elapidae; genus Laticauda; species Laticauda laticaudata. The sequence goes on from BHFT01039100.1 coordinate 19,141, forward strand.
TTCCATTAGCTAAAGAATTATCCTTAAAGGAAGTTTGCTTGAAAGCAGAGAGAGGCCTAAAGTCCTTCACTGAATGCAGACATAAACCTAGATCTCAAGTCCAACACCTATAGTAAATAGGTAAATAGTAAAGCTAAAGTTGTAGTCCCTTACATCAAGATCAGATCTTGGTTCCTGGTCCTCTTCATAGCAAGAGAGAAACAGCTTGCCATTGACTTCTTCCAGGATAGACTTTTTGACTTTCCAAGCTAGCTACTATCCTAGGATATATGATATCCTGGTGGTCTCCATTTTTCAAATCTTACCACATACTGTGACACTACATTAAGCTTTACCTAACATTTGTATATGATAGGTGCCACTTGTGGTTGGGTTCAGATTAGCAGCAATTCATGGAGTTCTGTTCTCTCTGGAGGAAGGGAGTAGGGAATTGTAGTTAATCATTTTCATACACCAGAGCAGTCTAAATTTGACAATTGCCTCCTCTCTTCCTTTGGCCAAGAACATACCCTGGATCTCAGTGGATTCCAAGAACAGTGATGTCCATATGGAATTTTCCATTTCTGTTGCATGCTACATGTAACAATCAGCAATTCCCCATATGTGGATAAATGGAACATTTACGATATGAGGACTCTGACAAAATGACTGCCTTAATCAGTTACAAATTACTCATTTACCAGAATGTTACCTGTTCTCTTTTTTACCTACCCTTCTGCAAGAAATTTCTTTGCCCTGACAAATGGGCATAGCTTCAAACAAAATACTGACCTATAGCTGTCTATTGCTTTTGTCTTCTAAGAAAGCATATGGGAGTCACTTGGAGTTTACAATCAAGATTCAGGAGTCAAGGCTTTTAGCTAAAATTATCTGCACTTATCTTTGCTTTAAGGATCCACTTATCAAGTACAAAAGTTTAAATTGCCATATAAATTGCCATTTAAACTTCCCCACAAAAACCTAGAGCATCGATGTAGTATCAGTCCATGACATGACAGGATGTTTAAAGTGGCAGTTCTCAGTGATTTATTATTGTCCCCACATAAATCTAACATCTGGTTGAGTCTATTGGTGGAGAAAGAAGCCCGTTTGCTTCTTTATATCTGAGGTTGCTCAACAATATAGAATAATGATAGTTTAAGCAATGCTATTCAGATAAGCCTCCTCTTTTTCAGCAAATCCCTAGACCTTACATATGATACTTATCTATTCTAGATTGAAGGACAAAATACAACTCAAGTTGAGTTTGTCATTGTCCCTGGTGTAATCCAAGAGAGATATGGTGCATCATTTATTCTGTTCACGTAATCTAAATATCCTTTCATTATTATTGAGGCCAGAGGAAATGGGGGAAGATATATCCCATATTATGTCCTTTCCAAAAAAGAGCTGAATTTTCCTATAATACATTACTCAGCTCAAGTTGTCAACATTTTTCAAAGACAACTTGAAGGAAGTTCCAGATGACATCATGAGAACGCAAATAACCTTTTCTTTTATAAATGTATAAGCTGTTGACCCTTCTGCAACAGCTTATTGAGTTAAAGTATCTGCATGTAAATTCAGGTCTTTTCAGAAATGGGCTATTATCCAGGAAATGATGGGTATAACAGAGGATGAAAAGGGTTGCAGTGAAATCATTATTCCTGTCCAATTCTTGTCCACTTCCCATCTTTGGAAGAAACATTTGTCTTGCCATGCTATATATCAAATGCTGTTTTTCACAGTCTGAGGCAGCTGATCAGCTCCCTTCACAAAGCTGGAGAACCCACTGGCAATAAATCTGTAATCTTCTATATTTTATCACATTTCCATGGCAGGCAGGCAAAGGTCAGTGGCATGATTTAAAGAGGGTAGCCAGTCTTCTATCAGTCAGTGGTGAACCCTGCTCTAACTTGCGTCTAAAGTATTCATGATATCTGAATATAGTTAGGGTCTAAGATGTTCAGCATGTCAACTTGCTTTGCTTTTGTATTCTGCTCAATCGAGATATTTAAAAGTGTCAAGTAACTCCCATCATCTATATGTGATTCTTCTCAGCCACCAACTTTGGCACATCACATTTTTTTAAATAATAATAATAAGTACATTACATCTTGCATCTTTAAATTTTCTTTGCTGACATAGTCAGCCATATTTAGACTCTTCCATGGACAAATACTGTGTCACATTAAAATCCTTTCCATCAGTCTTTTTACAGTGAGTAAGATTAACAGAAACTGCCTCCCCTCAACAAGTCCTACAATTTCATCTCCAAAATTTTGACTCCATGTTCAAGTTATATTCAATATTGTAAACAGGTTTTTCAAGGTTGTCCCCAGATTCTGCAGAGATCCCAGGGAAATCTGCAAGAGGTCACAGAGATTAGAGATTAAGAATATAATGTAAGTAACCATTAATTTGCACATTTATTATTGAATAGAAGCTTTCACATCACTTTATTTGCAATACCAGCCTTTATTCTTCTAATCTCTGTTTGTTCCTTTGATCTGAATATAGTAGAATATAATATATATTCTTGCATAATACAGTATTTTCCTGTTTTATCTGGTTATAATGGCATAAACCACTTTACCAGTAATTATTAATAATGATATTCCAAAAATCTTCATAAAACAGATTTGTGGAACCAACCATATTATGTTCATTCATAATGTCAACAGGCATTGATTTTTCTTACATTTTTCTCTGGAGTAAAGGAGAAGATGAGTAAACACACTTAAAAAAAAACCCTGAACATTTTGTACACATTCTTAAAATTATCTTTGTAAAAAATGTTATTTAGCTTTAGACTTTTCTTGTAGTTTACTTTAAAAAGCTGACCTAAAAACTGTTTATGTTTCTTCATATAATCTTCACCAGCAAGGTCAACAGCTGTTTGAAATTTTTCCTTGTAAAATTCAATGCAATAGCCTGCCTGAATAATTTTTATGATGCTCAGATAATTTTTTAATGGTTGTGCATCATTTTTTGTATTTTGACAGGGTGGTGAAGGATTTTTACTGTCTTCAGTCAATCAATCAATCAATCAGAACAGAGCTTGAAGGCACCTTGGAGGTCTCCTAGCAACTAGTTCAACCCCCTGCTCAAGCACGAGACCCTATATTACTTCAGATGGCTATCCAGTCCTTCCTTAAAAACCTCCAGTGATGAGAAAAGATTGGACAGCCACCTGCCCATTAAATTAAATTAAATAATTTAATTAATTTAATTAAATTAATCTTAATTTAGTGGTTCTCAACTGTTAGACCCCTGAAATTTGTATCCCAGGGAATCCTCCTCCTCAAGGAAGTTTTGGGGTATGGACAAATAAGTCAAGACTGGTGGGCACAACAACAACACATATAAAAACAGGTGACCTTAAATCACCGCTTTGTTACCACTGTTCTGACTTTGTTGTCAACACTCTCTGGATACCCCTGATGTCCCCCATGAATAAGATACAATTATCGCATGGTTAGAAAAACCCTTTATTCTACACCTATTTAAGTGTTAAGTCCAGACTCATGCATAACAACATGGCAAGAAACACTTGGTCTGATTTGACATTGGTCAAGTCTTGGTCTGATTCCCCCCGCAAAAGGGGATCACATAACCCCGGGGGAGGGGGACAAAGGGGAAATACACAACCCCAAGTCACTGCAATTGTCACAAACATGAGTCAGTTGCAAGTATCATGAGATTATGGGCATGCTGTAACAATTGTAAGTGTGAAAAGCGGTCACAAGTCACTTTTTCAGTGCTGTTGTAACTTCGAGTGGTCACTAAATGAAGAATTGTAAATCAAGGACTACCTGTACCATTGCCTAATTGACAGCCCCAAATGAGTGTATAAAGGGTGTTCTGTATGGAACTTGATAGGTTCTAAGTCCCTCGTTCTGATTGGCCGAAAAGGCCACTTACAGATTGGTTCACTAAGAACCAAACCGGGAAGCCGCCAAATGGCGGGAAGAGTTAAACAAGTGTCATTGGTCACAAGCCGGCAGGAAAGCCGCTATATAAATGGCTGCTGCGGCTTGGGCTATGTTCCGTATCTTTTGTCTTGCGAGTTGAAATAAAGAGTTGTTTGGAACCCGGTCTCACGCGCTTCTTTCCGGATGGAACACTGGCAACGAAGGTGGGATCGTCATAGAAGGTGAGACTGAAGCACACGGCGATCTGAACCGAGCAAGAGAGATGGCCAGTAACAACGCGCCGCCCGCACCCTTCAATCCTGATGAGGAGGATTAGAAATTGTATATTGATCGCTTTCTTATGTTTTTAGAAAGCAACGAGATGGAAGAAATCTCAGACCAAAGGAAGAGGGC
>BHFT01039101.1:574-39514 GCA_004320025.1 Laticauda laticaudata
TGTGTGTGTGTGTGTGTGTGTGTGTGTGTGTGTGTGTGTGTGTGTGTGTGTGATAGGTCTGCGAGTTCTTGACTGTACTGAAGAGACAGTGGCAGACGGAGGGAGGCAAGCACTGGCTGGCAGCCTTTGTTGTGCCATATAACAACAGCGAAGAGAGTTTTGTATTGTCTCACTGATGACTGAGTCGAGGGGGGGCTCATTCTGCATCTTGTTAGCAATAGCGCTTAAACTTATATACCACTTCATGGTGCTTTACAGCACCCTCTAAACGCTTGACAGAGTCAGCATATGGCCACCAGCAATCCTCGGAAGGAAGGCTGAGTCAACCTTCAGCCGGTCAGAATCGAACCACTGGCAGTCGGCAGAATTCGCCTGCAATATTGCATTCTAACCACTGCACTACCACTGCTCCTATGTACAGGAGTTAACATCGATTACATATGGACAAAGATGTACCACTGAAAATTTTAGGAGGGCATAACTTCTCTTGCTTTTGATCATGCTCAGTCCTTGGCAGGAACAGATTTTTTTTCCCTTCCTTCCTTCCTTCCTTCCTTCCTTCCTTCCTTCCTTCCTTCCTTCCTTCCTTCCTTCTTTCCTTCCTTCNAGATTTTTTTTCCCTTCCTTCCTTCCTTCCTTCCTTCCTTCCTTCCTTCCTTCCTTCCTTCCTTCCTTCTTTCCTTCCTTCCTTCTTGTCTTCCTTCTTTCCTTCCTTCTTTTCTTCCTTCCTTCCTTCTTTCCTTCCTTCTTTTCTTCCTTCTTTTCTTCCTTCTTTCCTTCCTTCCTTCTTTTCTTCCTTCCTTCTTTCCTTCCTTCCTTCCTTCCCATAACAGTTCCTCCAACATGATCATCCACTTTCACTTCTCCTGCTTTTCCAGCACATAATACTGCCAACATTTTTGAGATAGGAAGTGTATGTGTGTGTGTGTAGAAGGTACTAAGAGGTAGCGGTGGCTTGTTTTCCTATCAGATATCTCATGATATGGAGAGACTTTATGGGGCAACCCTTCCTTACCTCACGGATGAGTGTCAAATCCAGAGTGGTTTAAGAGATGGATATCAATCACTTAACCTGTCTTATACTAGGCTGTCTTATCTGCTGTCAGGTGATAGGGGGATGGGCTGGAGGTGAGGAAATGAAGCCAGATAATCCACCAATCACTGAACTTGTCTTTCATCAAAATTGTAAGGGCAGCATCATTTCCAAGCCTTGTTATTAAAGCAGAATAGAGGTGAGCAGTTGGGGCAGTATTTCATGTCAGCATCCTTTCCTGCCAACTCAAAGATTGGAAGAAAGCAAAATTATGCAGCCACAAGGAATAGCCTTAGAAAAGCCATTCCTCTTTTACTCCTTATTATGGCCTGAGCATGCCCTGGAAATCCATTTTTGTTTCTGTCAGGTTCTCCTGATATTGCCTTCATCTCATCTTTGGTCCAAACAACACCTCTTGTGGCTTCAAGTCAACCTTAGGTGTCCTAATGAGAAACTGTGGTTTTCCACTTGAAGCAGGCAGCAAGCACTTATCCTTTACTATTCGGTCTGTGAAGGCAATTCTAAACTGGGTGTCTGTCACGCTATGTCCAACTGTTCCTAAAGAAACTTCCGAAATTCCAATCTAGACTTCAGTAGGTTGGCAATGGAGTTGTACTGTAAGTACTGCAAGGCCTGAGAGGTTTGTTCTTCTGCTTCTTGCCCTTCCCATCCATGCAAGGAAGGCATCATTAGCTAGGTCTAGTACCAACCTTTTCTCTTTAGGGACTTTTCCCTTTTCCCTGACCCCTGTGCCTTTCTTTTGCTTTCATAAATGTTTGAACACATGGATGCCTTTAGCAACATGTATTTTTTTATTTTTCCTTAATGGCAAGCTCCAAGGCTACAATAATCAAAGATATAGAGAAGAGGTGGTTCTTTCCTCTCCAGGTCAATGGAAACTTCGTAATAGGAAATTTCACCAAAACACAACTGATTGAAAGGTTAATAAGTTGAATGGAGCCTCAGCATTTAGGCTGAGGATAGTTCATTTTTTTAAAAAATAGGTCACTGTTGGATCATCCTCAATATTATTTTTTTTTTAAAAAAAACCACCAATAGCTGCCATCCAACAAAGAATATAGCAACCTGGCAGTCCAGGGTGAAATGGCTGCAAAGGGCAGCAACCAACTGCTAGAGGGGAAAGGGTGTGGGTAGGCTTAGTTAGCAGTTGGAGCCTATTGGAAATGGAGCTGCTGTAAAAACCGAGCTAAGCGCTGTACACCCACCCAGATCAGAAAACAGCCATTTTGAAATGAAGTTGAAAAACATGGGCACAACTGCATTTGCAATGAAGTAGGAGTGGAGCGGAGGATGTCATCCAGTCCAGAGTTTGGGAACAAGTGGTGAATGGTTTTTATTGGTGAAGAACCACACAGAAAGTCTGGTTCTGCTCACATCAGATGACCCCGGGATAGGATGGGCCAAACCGGTATTGGCTATGAAGCTGATAACCAATATTTGGCTATCAATGAAGCTGATAGCCACATTTCTCCCTCCAGCTCTTGAACATAGCATCCAGGGCCATTCTTTTTTGGACAGTAAGAATGTCAATTTTTTTTTTCTTTACCTTTACCTGATAGGTCTCAGAACGAATTTCCTGCTGGGAACTCTAGATCAGTTTGGGCAGTTGCTATCTGGCTAGTTGCTAACTGGCTGAGGCTACACAATGCAACAGCACACAGACATCAGCTACTCTCCTACTCTCCTTTTCAACCATGGATGCCACTGCTCTTCTGAAACAGTGCTAACCCATTTCCAAAAGAATCCTAATGATCAGTGATATGGTAAAAGTGTTTTCCAAGGGGACCAAAGGCCAGGCTTTTTTTGAACATGGGTTTAGCACTACTCCAGAATATTTCTATTCTGGAATAGCATTAAACACATATCTAAAAGGAGTCCATACATCAGCTGATATCCCTTTGAATGCACCTGTGCAAAATACTTCTGCCTAATGAGGAAAATAAATGGCTAGAGCTAGTGGTCTAGTCATCTGTTAAAACTTGCTTTTTTCTCCAGCTCCATTTCTCCCCCTGATGTACAGAAAATGATTGGTAATGTTTCTCTACCAGCTCATGGCATGGGGGGGTGGGAGAAATGGCCCAGTTCCTGTCCTTAATGTGCACTGAACTGTGTAAATAAGGACAGAAGCATTTGCTGGAACGGTAGCTGTGTCAGGAGAGGGATTGCTTCTTTGGTTTCTATGGGCTCAAGAGGGAGGGTGAATAGTACATTAACTCCCTATGAAGAATAGACATATAAGTAGCTTGATGGCAAATGGAGGACCTTTAGTCAGTGTCTTAGCAAGTCGATTAAGGATTGTCACCTAAAATTACATTTTTAATGTACAGAGAGAAAATTGGTTGATAATGAGATTGAATATGACCAAACTCTAGTGATAATGTAGTTGTTTTCATAGCAATGTAGATATTTTGTAGATAGATAGATAGATAGATAGATAGATAGATAGATAGATAGATAGATAGATAGATAGATATAGATATAGATATAGATATAGATATAGATATAGATATAGATATAGATTAGATATAGATATAGATATAGATATAATGTAGATATGGTTGGCCATTTGACTTCTTTCAAGATTTTCCTCTACATTTTAGCATGCTGTTCCAGAATTTCCTGGTTTCCTTCCTATCAAGTCTCCCAATGAAGATAGAGATTGGACAATTTCACTCTGATATCAGGATATGTGCCATTAACAGGTAAAGTTTGAAGACACCAAGGCTGATAACATTTTTGATGCTGGCTTCAAAATAGGGGCATGCTGTTAATTTGTTTAAAAGGAGTTTTATAAGTCACAGGTGATGGGGGAAGGAGAAAGAAAAATCTTGGTGGCCTGGAAAAAACAGAGGTCCTCTTTCTGAAATGTTTATTTTACTAGAACCAACCAAGGTTGATTAGTGTTACCACTATCTTAAGTGTCTTCTTCAAATATTCTTCCTCCAGTAACCTTTATGGGAGATTTTGATGGAGGTCTGGTGGCATCTGCCTTAGTTCTTCACCCCTACAGATATGACTAAGCCAACATGATTAGGTTCTTCCTCAGTAGTCCTCTCTATCTTTTCTCACAACCTTTCACTTTATGAAACTAATGTGTTAAAGAAAGGGAATTAATAACTCACCCAATTTTTTAAAGATTCATATGCACCCCTTGAAGTAACTCCCACACTCCCTTACTATAAAGGGAGTAGCATGCCAATCATACAATAGGAAATAAATACCATGCCCATGGAATTCACTGCTCTCTCCTGCCTTTGAATCAAGCAGAAACCAATTGGCTTTAAATTAAAGATGTGTCTATCCTTTATCTGTCTTGAGGAAGGAAATGTTTATTATTTAAACCAAGGATAGCCTTTTGATGTTGCTGAACCTCTAACAGTTAGGACTGTCCATTGATATGACCACTAGAAAGGATACCTGGAGTTTATAATTCAGCAAAATTCTTATCTGGGATTTAAATTGTTCTCTCTGTCTTCCTATTTTCCATTAGGATTGATGAAGCAGAACAATTGTAAAGGATGGTTGTGTTTAATTAAAACCCTGATGCTTCCAGTCCTGATGTGATCAAAACATAGGACAATATGTAGTAGACATAATGCTGGATTTGTTTGTTAATAAAAGGAACAACAGATGCAACAACAGGTCTTTCGATTACCTGTCTGACCAGTATACAATCTCTTGGGATCTTTAGGCATATATGAATGTGTTTTTCTCCTTATCACTTCTCTCCCTCTTCCCTCCCCATCAACATGAATATATTTACAAACTTCAGACATTTAAAGCACATAAAGTCTAGAAACAGATGCATAAGAATAACATATACAAATGAAATTAGAAAGGATTGAAATAGCAGAAGAGATGGCAATATGTCAGACAGGGTGAATCTAATTTCTGAATGTCAAATACTTTTGGGATATAAGGAGCATGGTAATCTTTCAAGAAACAAACTGAGATGGAAAATATTTTCCTTGCAACTTAGTTTTTTTCTGAATTATTTAGCAATCTGAAATTGGCAGATATTACATGTCTGCCCACCCAGAATTAGGATTCCAACTATTTCTGATCTACTGGTAAGACTTCAGACAAATTATAGCGTTAAGAGCTGATACAGTGACCTGATTTCTGGTTAAACAAACAGGTCATGTAATCCTGTACTTCTTTGTTTTACAAACAGCTACAACTGTGCTTAACAGGGCTTGATCTCAGATAAGTAGCTCCTGATTGCAAATTGTAGCCTGGCAAGGCAACATCATATGCATATTTTAATAACTCTGTTGAAACGATGTTAGAGACATCACATCCTTTAAGTGCATTTGTTGTGTTTTATAATTGCACATTAAAATTATTGATATTTTATTGACCACAATTTCCTTTAATTTTCCTTTTAAAATGCTGGCTTTTGGTTTGCTATTAATCCATGATCTATCACAAAGCCTATAAGGATAATGGCAGTTAAATAAATAGTCTGCTGGCAATGCTGTGTGTGTGTGTGTGTGTGTGTTTGTTTGTGTGTGTGTATCTCACATAAACATCTTGAATACAGTGTAGGGCATATCATTTACAGAAAAGCAAAAGAACAAAAAATAATAACATATATACTAATAACAATAATAATGATGTAAGAGAATAGTTTTAACTAAATTTCTTTTTATATTAGCATATTTGTAATTCTGTTGGTTACATTAGCATATTTATAATTATAAACCATCTTTATATTTCGTTCATACATAGCAATAATCTTCCTTTATCAAATTTCTACTTCTTATCTCTAACCACTCATAAAATCTTTTCCATGTTGAGTAATATTCTGTATCTTTTTTGTCCTTTATTTTTAATGTCAATCTATCCATCTCTGCAAAGTCCAATATTTTCCAAATTACATCCTCATCTGATGGAGTGTTTTTCCAGTATTGTGCAAATACAATCCTCACTGATGTCAATACATGCACAACTAGATATATAGTCCCTTTATCATAGCCCTCCGGTGTTATCAATGTATAGAATGTGAAGGATGTGTATTTGTGTTTATTTTCATAACCATAATGTACACTGAAGATGGTATTTAATTTCGTTGTACGAGGTGCAATGACAATAAAGTAAACTAAACTAAACTAATTATACCCAACAAAAATATTTCTGGTTTCAGATCTATATGTTGATCATCTTTTCCAACCATGTATTTTCGTCCAAAATTTTCTTGCTTTCATACAAGTCTATCACATATGATAATAAGTACCTGGGATCTGATTACACTTCCAACACTTGGCAGACACATTGCTAAACATTTTTGCTAGTCTTGCCAGTGGCAAATGCCACCTATAAAACATTTTAGAGATTTTCCTTATATGTAGTAGCCATTGTCAGTTTATAGTTCCTATCCCAAAGTTTTTGCCATTTATCTAATTCTATAGTATAACCAAAGTTTTTTGCCCATACAATCATTGTTTCTTTGACTTGTTCCTCTTCCATTTTATAACTTAATAAGTAAGTATATTTTTAATCAGTTTTTCATCTGTCCCTAATAATATCTTATCAAGTGTTGTTGGTTCTTTGTAAAAACCCCATGTTTTTTCATCTTTCTTGTATCTCAATTGTATTTGCAAAAGTGGCCATCAAGCTAAGCCCATTAACCTGGTTTTGTAGTTGCTGTCTAGTTTTAAATTCACTATTGTTATTCAAAATATCTTTATAAAATACACTTTTCCCAAATTAGTAAGATTTGGATGTATCAGTGCTTCCATTGTAGACAGCCAGCCTGGCATTTTCATATAGTTTTGTAGTTTAGTTTTTTCCCATACCAGAAGCAAAGCATTCCTCACACAGTGTCTTTAAAAATATCTACGTATCATACTCCTTCCATACTATAAAAAACGTGCCATCCTAATTGAAGATCATGTCCCTCCAATAATAATAATCTATGTTTCAAATTTATCCATTCTTTTAAAAATGTAAATCCATTCTTTTAAAAATGTAAAAAATGCCTGATAATATAGCTCAAGATTGTTCTATTTAATTCTTCAAAATATTTTTTCTCTATTTTTATCGGTATTATTTAGAATAGAAAAAGTAGTTTCAGTAAAATATTCATTTTTATAGTGGCTATTCTCCCTATCAAAGATAGTTGTAGATTCTTCTATTTCTCCAAGTCCAGCTTAATTTGTTGGATTAGTTTTATATAGTTATCATTTTTAATTGTTGTATATCTTGCTGTTATATAGATGCCTAGATATTTAACTTTCTTTACTATCTGAAGATCTATTTTCTCTGACAATTCAGTTGAGAAAGTCCAGAAATATTTCACAAGAAGAGTTTTTCACTCCTCTACTCATTGCAGAATACCTTATGCCACCGCCACCAGACTTGAAATTCTAGAGGCTAGAACCTAGAACTATGTTGCCTTGGTCTGATCTAAGTATAGTATATAAATCATACATTGCAATGTCCCTACCTGTCAATGAATACTTTCAGCTTCAAACCATAACAATACAGAGACAAACGAATAGATACAAACTCAAGGTTAATTGCACCAAACTTGATTGCAGGAATACAACTTCAGCAACAGAGTGGGTCAATGTCTGGAACACTCTACCTGACTCTGTGATTTCTTCCCCAAACTCCAAAAAACTTTAACCTTAGACTTTCTGTTATATGACCTCACCCCTTTCCTAAGAGGTCCGTAGTAATATTCTGTATCTTCTTTATCCTATTATTTTTAATGTCAATCTATCCATCTCTGCATAGTCCAGATATTTTCAAAAATAACATCCTCATTGATGGAGTGTTCTTCCATTATTGTGCAAATACAGTCCTCACTGATGTAAATACATGCACAACTAGATATATAGTCCCTTTATCATAAGCCCTCCAGCATTATCAGTAAACGCACCAACATGCCTACCATCCCTGTCTATTGTTTCTTTTTTATTTTTCTTATATGTATCCATGTATTCATAACTATGTTTTTACTTGTACCTATTATCTTGTAAGCAATTCACAAAACAAATAAATAAATAAAATAAATAAATTCCTTTTTCTGTTTATCTGTAAGATTTTTAACTATTATTTTAGTTTTTTTCATTTATCTTCAACCCTGCCACTTCTCCATATTCCTCAATTCACCCTATCAATTCAGAACCAGTTTCTAACACTTCTTCTAATATAAAAACTAAATCATCTGCAAATGCTTGTAGTTTATATTTTTCTTTTTTTAATCTTCATTCCTAGACCCAGGACTAGATATTTCTCAGGTCCCTTCGAACTCTTACATTCAGTAGTACTATGAAATCAATTTTGATTCCATGAAGTGTTATCTTAATTTATCAAAACACAGTCCAGTCTCTCAAGCTCTTTCAGTGTTTCTAAAATAATAATGCAAAATCAGTTTCAAAATTGTTTTTCTTGGTATTAGCAACTTTGAAAAGCAATAATTCATTTATTGTCAAGAAAAAAACCTTGCTAATGGCTCACAATCTCTGGCACATATGTGAATTTTTAACACTAAAATTACAAAATATTCAGGATAAACAAGAGTAGAAGTAGAGGGACACCAAGATGCAAACTAAGGAAAGTATAGGAGGCAGGAAATAAAAAGGAAGAGATGGGAATTATGGCTCCCCCACCCCATACTATTTTTCACACTGCCTCTTTTCATAGCAGGACATAAAATACTTCAATCATCAAGAACAGAAAAATGAATTGAACTATTTATTTTTGGATAGCTCTTCAATATTCAGTCAACCATATGGACACTAGAGAACAAGAAAGATAAAATACATTGTTGATGAAGCTCCAACTTTGCCAGGAGTTAAGGAAAGAATGGTTAATGATATTCTCCAAATTATTTTTGGCTTGGGAATTCAAGAAAAACAAAATGGAATTAAGCCATATATGATACCCTGCCCATTCCCCAGACATATTGCTCCTAATTATTATTCAGGACCTAGGTTTGGTCCTATTTGCTGGTAAATAAAGCAATTTCTCCTCTATATTCTCTATGCAGTTCAATGTATATTTCCTTGGAAGTGCACTGATTATAGAAAATAGATTTTATTTTGTTGTAAATCTATACAACAAGAGGAGTTATAAATATCTTTGGTCATAACACATACAAGTTAAAGATGAAACCTGCTAAGTGACAAATAAAACAGACATAGAGAATATATATGGTAAAATATACTTACTCTTATCTCAAAAATGAATTATGGGTATATGCAACTATGTTATTTTTGATAGGGAAATGTGAAATTATTCACGTTTAAATGTTATTCAGATGTCATATAAAACCTTCAATAGATAGCAATTAGAGGATGATCAGAAATTTACACGTCTGCATTTTTGATACTGTGATAGAGAGCTATAAATAGAGGCTTTTCCTCTAATAGAAAGGGCAATAGGTAGTGAGGTAATTCATTTATTATATATCTTTCCATTGGTTTAACATGATGTGTCTGATTAAATCAGCCAACCTTTTTCCCCTTCAACTGAGTCTCTTAAAATAGGAATACATGATTTAGACTGATTTGAGACAGATCAAGGTTTTTGAGGGGGAGGGGCTAGGGGGAATTTAAGAGATGAAATGGATCTATGCACTCTCTATAAAGCTTAAGATGCAAATTTTGCCCTATAGTACCCAAATAAACAGGAAAATGGTCTTTCCAGTCCCCAAGTTATATAGGTCACAACACAATACACATTTTGCACCCTTGCTCTAGATCAGGGGTGTCAAACTGGTGACCTGCGGGCTGGATGTGTCACATGCAGGCCACACCCACCCCACCTCTGCAAAGGCAAAAAAATCACAATACATTATGATACATCAGGTGATGTGATTGAGTTTGACACCCGTGTTCTCTGTCTAGATGTTAGACAGAGTACTGTACTCTGAGCTCTGCCAAAGTGGGAAAAAATGTATTATTTTATTTGCTTCCACAAACTATGATACACTGAAGAATAAACATTTATGTATGGAATTATTATATTTGTATATCATCTAAACCAGGGCTTCCCAATCACGGGCCCCGGACCAGTACCGGTCCATGGAACATTTTGCACTGGGCCACAAAGAATGAATAATCGTGATTAAAATATATATAAAAATATGTTTTTAGAAAAGAAATAATGAAGAAGCCCTTTACTATTGGGGAAGAATTGATTTTGCCGGTCCTTGAAAGAGTGTTTCTGCGTGAAACTGGTCCGTGGTACAAAAAAGGTTGGGGACCACTGATCTAAACTGTCATGGATATCCATGGGTTTACATAAAAGCGTAAGTCCAAGGTCTGTAGCCAGGAGACTCCCCCAACAGTTACACATAGAATTACAGATAGTAAAAGCAGTATCAACCACCTAGGCTGAGGTGGGTAGAGTGATAATTTCTCAGGCTGTCACTGTTTGCTATGGGTATAATAGAATTCTCTGACACCAAGAATGTAAATGGATACTTGCAAAACATTGCAGAACAAGAACAGATGGATTTTTTTAAAAAAATGATTAGCATCTTCCCCTTTAAGGCAAGACTCTGTTAGAAAGAAGTTCAAAGACAACAAAAAGCTCTTTCTTAAATACTCATTATTTGTTAATTTTCTTTTTGCTTTTAATAGTAGTTTTTATTGTAGAGTAAAATATTTGTGTCGACAATAATATTTGAAGTGATCACTGAATGTATTTAAAATATAATGAAGTTAGAAAAGTCAAGCTTTTACTTATGATAGGTTAGAAAATCTGTTCATTTTCATGAAAATCACATCAAAGATAAAGCTACAGAATAATGGGTAAATCAGAACAAATTTATTATCCATTTCTGACAGAAGAACCTAGCAATGGGTTTTTTAAAGTTATTAATATAATAAGGAATGGGATCATTGATGTTATGATTGCAAAAGAAATCTGACTGGCAGTTGTAAAGCTTGAAGTGATGACATTTTAGTTCATTTAATCTAAAAAACAACAACAACCCAGTATTATAAGCATTCATTGAAAATAAATTCCAGTGAATTCACTTGGTGCTGACCTCTGACTAAACATATCTAGGATCACACTTAAAGGCAAGATTTTGGCCATAAAATTATTTAGATTTGTCTTGGGGGTCCTATGAACACTTAGCAAGAATTGTAAACCGTTTTCTAGACAGAGTTTATTGTATTTGTATATATTTTTAATGAATAATATATTCTATAATCAGGCTAGATAATATGTTTATAAAAAGATCTTAGATATTTTCCTCCCAATTTTTAATACTAATTCAAAATTAATTGAAATAAAATTTGGTACATTACACCAAGATGCTGTTCATTTCCAAGCTTATTGGAGATAAATTGACCAGAAAAATTCAGGATATAAATAACATCATGCCTGGCATTCTATATCACTTAAATATTTCAAAACATATCATATATATGAAAAAGTGCATTTTATTAAAATAAATTGATTTTGCTTCCAAGCAACAATTTCAAGATTAATTTTATTTTCTAGCAATTATGTATATGATTTGAACATCTCAAAGACTCACCTATGATTGTCATTGGTCCTTATAATTAAAAAGAGAACCACTATAAGGTCTATTTAGAATAAAAGAAGTTGTAATCTTACTGAGAGTAAGCCCCAATAAACTTACACTTCAAAATTTACTTATTTCAGTCTCACTCTTTTTTGTTTTGTTCTGTGTATTTGTATTTATTTTAAAAAAGGGCTTATAATAAATCACACAATTTTTTTGTCAGTCAGGGACTATACATTATTATGGATGCAGAGGTAACAAGATGCATCTCTGTTTGTCATGACAAAGGTTTCCAAAGATTTTGAGGAGTGCAATCTATGGGTGAGTTTTATTGTGCATATAGGCCTAAATGAAGGTTTGTGATTCTGTAGAAGCTACTGCTGAAAAAAAGTGAGAAGTCATGCCTGTTTTTCAGTGATTAAGTTGTCCATCCTTCCCTTACAGCTTCTTAGGATCTACTTTGAAATGGGTGGGCTGAGTTGGCAGCTTTACTAGGAAAGTATTTTACCAGTAAAGTATTTACCAGTATTCTAGCTTAAAGTAACCTGTGGGATAGATAGTAGAATTCCAGCACACTGGTTTCTCTCGGCTGTGTGCATTGTATTTGTCTGATATCTACAAATCAAATCATGCATCATTTGCTTAACATCCCCCAGCTGATGCAAAAAGAATTCAGTGGGACTCATTATTACTACCTATGTATAGTTTGTGCACTGCAATGGGTTTAGAGCTTAAGGTCCATACCCAATCAAAGTGATATGTTGTTTGGGATGCTTACTCACGGGAGAGTTTCATATTCATAGGTCTGGAGGAACAACTTTAGTGAGTATTAGGTATGCTGTGATTAGATGCTCATAGTCATATTTCCCAGCCTTTGAAACACATAGAGAGAAATCCCTTCAGGCTCAGTTTGTTGCATCCATAAATTGTATTATCTATTTTCTATCCACTTAGCTGAGTCTCTTGGTAAATAAATGATTACTTAGAGAAGGACCAGTGTGGGAGGATATGGTCAAACAAGGGGGGGAAAGGGGAATTTATCTATGATGCAAATAGATACTAAAATTCTTCTCCCAACTGTGCATGTCAGCTTTTAATCCTTTATTTTTCTGATGGATTCACAGTCAACCCAACATTCCAAGAGACAATAACAAGCACAGCAAGCAAGACCAATAAAAACTGCTAGGAAACTCACAATAGCAGAGCACCATAGATGACAGTGGAATGGAAGAAATGCTGCAGTATATGTACAAATGAGGGTATATCCAGGATGCTTTCAGTCTGTCTTGGATGAAAAGCAGTATTTATTTGCACTTCATGATTTAATTATGATTTATACTAGGTTGGACAACTCAGCCCAAGCTCAAGATTCAATTTTTGTGGTCCTTACAGTATACAGCTAAGACTTAGCAGTCCAATCACATATTTTCATCAGCATGGTGCTCTTCGCCCTTTTTGTCTGCTTTGAATTTAAAAATAGATTGACCTTAACACACTTATTTTCAAGCTTTAAATCCCCCAAACAGGCAAGGGAGGACAGGAATTAAATCTTTGGCCTTGCTCTCCCTGAGGGCATTAGTGGACACAACCAGTGTACCCTCAGTAATAATAACAAAAATAAAAGTGTATCCTCCCTAATCCAAAAAAGATTATCTGTTGCTTCTGGTTTGTACTTAACATTTTATCAATTAAATTATTGATTTAACATGAATTATTAAATTCATATTAAATTCCCACATTATAATAACCTCCGTCAAAAAAAAGCCTATATTACCGGTAACTTGTTAGCTGCTCAAAGAATTTGGGATCAATAAAAGAAAAATACAGTGCAGTTTTGTCCAGATTTGCAATTTGTACCACCAGTTAAATAAGAAAGCCTTTTCAACAAGAAGGCATTGCTGCCAGAAAACAATACACACATTCTGCCCAGTTCATTTTCAAATGGTGGAAGGGAAACCAGATGTGCTTTGAAAATGCATTTGTCTGTTTCAAAATCAGGACCAGTTTTCTAAGGGAACCCCATTGCTCAAAGAGAGCCAGTTTAGTGCTTAAAGCACCAGGCTAGAAAATGGGAGACTGTGAGTTTGGAGTGGAGTTGTAATTGACTTTCTGCAAAGCAACCAGCTAGAGCTGAAAAGCGACTGCATCACCTGCAACATCCCGCCCAAGCTGGGCAAAAATAAATGCCACCACTGCACTTTCAAGAACCTCCTGTTCGCTCCTTTGTTAAATTGTGGTTACCAGTCACCGTCTGACCTGGTGCTGTGTGCATTGCTGTACCATGTCACCTTCGAGATAGAGCCAGCGACGGTTGCCTGCTTTTTCTCGCTTTAGGCTAAATTGTCGGGTCACGCAGTTGCAAAGCGCTTCGGCCTGGCCTCTTTGAACCCCCACATGGAGGACATGATTGGCGTGAGTGCCTGACCTCTGCAGAGCTGCGTGCTCTCCCTTCTGAGCCAAGCCTGGGCTCGCTCTCTGCCTCTTTGTGCCTGGCCCAATTGGAAACACAGGGTAGTTTGGAGCCATTGCTGACAGTTTTTTTAATAAAGGTTTACAGCCTCCATGTTTTTTGTTGTTTTTAGAGGCAGAGTTCTGCCCTGGAATTTCTAAATACAGGTAGTCAAATAAACTTAACAGCAGTTCATTTAGTGACAGTACAAAGTTACAACGGCACGGAGAAAAAGGTGACTTTGCAAGAGCACTTACACTTATGTACTGCTTCATAGTGATTTCCAGGACTTTCTAAATGGTTGGTTCAGAGTCAGCCTTTTGCCTAATGCACACTGCAAACCTTGGTTCCCATGGTGATTTTCAAATGTTTTTGGTGGTTTCATCCATAGTCTTCCAGATTTTCCCATGGTTGTGCTAGCTAGAAGATTACAGATGCTCCATCCATTCTATAAAGCCAGGAAACACCTAAAAATATTTTTCTCAGCAGTGGAATAAACAGGATTTGCTCTTTGAGAATGGTGAAAAAATTAAAAGTTCATATGTGTTTATGGAGATTCTCAATCATCCAGGTCATAGCTGTCTCAGAGGTGCTTTTTTTCTCGAAGCAACTGGATTTTGGTTAGAAAAAAAAACACCTTTGGGATAAGTGTTCATACATGCACAAACTGAATTTTTATAGTAGTCATGCCAGATTTTGGGAGGTTTTAAGTCTTTGTTAAAAGTGTTGAAGAATTTTACTCAGATGGTTTCCCATTTTTTCTTCAAGCTGAGAAACTTATTTTTTCTTAGAGTCACCTGTTATTTAAATTTATTTATTTATTTGATCAATTTATATAGCTACCCATCTCAACAATTACACTGATGGGACAATGATTACTGTAAAAGTATACATACAGAAACAGCAATAGCATTTACTCTTGTATATTGCTTCATAATGCTTTACAGCCCTCTCTTAAGAGGTTTAGATATTGCCCCCAACAATCTGGGTCCTCATCTTACCAACCTTCGAAGGATGGAGGGCTGAGTCAACTTTGAGCCGGTCAGGATCAAACTACTGGCAGTTAGCAGAATTAGCCTACAAAATACTGCATTCTAACTAACGCACCACTATGGCTCTTATGACTGTTTTTCATACTTATGACAATTGCTACATCCCCATGTCTCATGATTCAGATTATTGACAAGTGGTTCATATTTATGATGGTTACAGTGTCTTGGGGTCAGGTGATCTTTTTTTATGATCTTCTGACAAGCATAATCAATGGGGAAGCCAGATTCACTTAACAGTTTTTCTACTGTAACAACTGAAGTGATTCACTTAACAAATGCGTCAAGAAAGGTAGTAAAATGGGACAAAAATTCACCTAACAAATTTCTCACTTAGCAACATAAATTTTGGCCTCAATTGTGGTAGTGAATTGAGGACTATCTCAAATGTCAGAGTGTCCAAATAGGCAGGTGTAGACTTCTTTCCCTCTTGTATGGTGGAGCACCGGTAAATTATATTCCAGAATTGCAAGGTGTGAGAGAAATATTTTTAGTCCAGATTTGAGGAGAGTTATTTTCTTTTTAATTTTCAGAAAAATGTTGGGCCCAGGCACATGCCCATTCCTTCATACACATATTCCTAGGGTGAGAAGCGAATTGCACTTTTCCTTAGAAATAATATGAAATAGTTTTCTGATTATACCTGAAAATATCTTCAGGCATATGAACTTTGGTGACATATTTTTAAGCCACTGTAAGATAAATTTTAAAAACTATAAATTAGCCTTACTATACTGGGTTATAATGTTATTTTTGTACATCCAGAGGCCATGAGTGATACTAGACATTTCTGAACAAGATCACATGCCCTATTCACTTTTTTTACTTTTGAATTATACTTACCGTATGATGAATATAGGGGTTGATTGATTGATAGACCTAGTTCACATATAAAATCAAGGTTTATTGATGAAGATAAGTAAGGATTTATTGAACAGGTTTATTGGCTTCCTTACATACAATAGATTGCTTTACGCAACCCACTAAACCCAAAATAAACACATCACATAAAGATTTAGTGTTATGAGGATGTGAACATGGATTGATGCAACTTAATTTTTTTAACAGCTGATAGTTAATTAGGACTAGAAAATTATACCCTGTCGATTCCAAATCTCATACCTTACCAATGAAAATAAAATGGCCTACAGTATTTGTTCCTAGTTTTTAATTTTAAAAAATTGGTATATCATTAATAAAAACTTATGAGAATCAATATTTAAATCAAAATTAACAATTCATTACATAGGGAAGTCATCAGAGATATACCTTCCTATATCACTGGGACTTCAGAATTAAATAAGCTTTTTTTTAAAAATAGAAATGCTTATGAAATAAAAGTCATAAGATTTTAATGTTTTTATTTGATCTCATATTTATTTTAAATTAATTTTTACTGAAAATTTTTTACAGAGTAAAAGAAAAACAATAAAAAGATGATAAAAGAGTGAAATGGAAAAAAAAAAGACAGAATATAAAGAAATAGCTTTTGATTTTCTTTACAGTAATTATAATTCTTTCAAATTTTATCTTTTCTCTCTCTAAGGTTACATCATAACTCCCTTCTTTTCACAATCAGTCTGATCTAAGTATAGTGTATAAAATCATATATTGCAATGTCCTACCTGTCATAACAACACAGGAGCAAACAATAGATACAAACTCAAGGTTAATCGCACCAAACTTGATTGCAGGAAATACGACTTCAGCAACAGAGTGATTAATGTCTGGAATACTCTCCCTGACTCTGTGGGTTTTTTTTCCCAAACCCCAGAAACTTTGACTTTAGACTTTCTACTATTGACCTCACTCCNTGTATTCATAACTATGTTTTTACTTATACCTATTATCTTGTAAGCAATTGACAAACCAAATAAAATAAAATAAATAATAAATAAATAAATGTGTAACTATATTTTTTTCATTTTCAGCCAAAAATCCATGAACGTTTCCAGCTATCGACAATTGTAGTTTTGCCTTTTCTCTAATTCAACAAGTTACTTTGGCCATATCTTCAAATTCTGCCATCTTCACTAAATATTCCTCCAATGTAGAGTTTTTCCATCTTTCTGCATATAAGACTCTTGCTAGTCTTACCATGTACAGAAACAATTGTCCATATTATAGGAAGCCGATAATTTGTCTGGTCCTAGCACTTTTCCTATTTTAGTCTTTTTATCAAACTTTTCTTAATAAATAATTTATTTATGTTTTATAATTTTAAATAATACTAGACAACCCATGTCTCACTGGGTAATCATTTCAAAGTTAATTTTTACCTAAACAGAGAAACAACATCAACAAAAATGTAGTGGGAACAGTAGCAAATTTTTACTTCCTGCTGGCTTCCCCATAGAGTTTCCTTTTGAGAATCTGGCAGGAAACATCACAAATCCTTCCTTCTTTCCCTCCCTCACTCCTTCCTTAGCACAGAGTAGTGAAGGCAACTGCAGCAAGAAGTGAGATGAAGCAGCTGAGATATCCTGGTATGGATGTGTGAAGTAGTCAAAAGGGAAAAGTTGAGAGGGAGATAGATACAGTAGGTACATGGAATTGGATGTAGTTCTTTATTTATCAGTCTGAAGTTTCCACAGTCTATGTTGATTTGGGGAGCCATGTCATCTGTTGGTGTTGGTCCACTGTGCTTTATTAAGTCCAGGGTCAACGCAGACGTCTACCAGGAGATTTTGGAGCACTTCATGCTTCCTTCTGCAGACGAGCTTTATGGGGATGCTGACTTCATTTTCCAGCAGGACCTGGCACCTTTCCCACACATGCCAAAAGCACCAAAACCTGGTTCAATGACTGTGGGATTACTGTGCTTGATTGATCAGCAAACTCACCTGACCTGAACCCCATGGAGAATCTATGGGCATTGCGCAAGAGAAAGATGAGAGACATGAGGACTGAACAATACAGAAGAGCTGAAGGTTGCTATTGAAGCATCCTGGTCTTCCATAAACACCTCAGCAGTTGCCCTAGGCTGATAGCTTCCATGCCACGCCAACATGAGGCAGTTAATTGCTGCAAAGGGGCCCAAACCAAGTACTGAGTACATATGCATGCTTATACTTTCCAGAGATCCAATATTGTTCTATGTACAATCCTTGTTTGTTGATTGCATGTAATATTCTAATTTTCTAAAGATTGTGGATTTGGGGTTTTCATGAGCTGTAAGCCATAATAATCTCAATTATGACAAATCATGGCTTGAAATATGTTGCTTTGCCATGTAATGAGTCTATCTCATATATTAGTTTCCACCTTTTAAGTTGCATTACTGAAATAAATGAACTTTTGCATGATATTCTAATTTTTTGAGTTTCACCTATACAATCTGTTGAGTGATTTATATATTGATATAGTGTGTTAGAATGCCACACCAAAAAATAGAAAATTCCATTATAGGAGGAGAAACATATTAGCAAAAAAATCAGGCCATGTCTGATAGCACCTTTTCCTTTTTTTTAAATAATTTTTTTGTTAATTTTCCAAATTTTAAAAAGCATAAAACAAAACTTGATTTATAGTAAGAGTAAGATGTAATGGTAAAGGAATAAGTAAATACATATACTGAAAAATGTGAGGAAATGTAAAAGATGTCTTGATGTTGATAACAATGTAAAAAGTTTGGTAGCACCTTTTCCAACCAAGAAATGTTACTTATACGTTTTTGTGCATTGCAGCTCACTTCAGCAGACTAAGGCAAGATCAACAAATCACATTAGAGCTTAGTGCAACAGATGAATGCAGAATGGTTTAAGGTTGTGGGGCAAAAAGTAGTCTTTCATTATGAGAGCTACAAGAGACAAAGTATCACCATTACAATGCAGAAATCTTGGATTCAGTACATTGTGAGTACTAATAGCTCTGGAAATACAAACCTGAAACTCTTAATTTGTTTCTGTTATCTAGGTTTATGATTACATGAAATACATTTACTGTTTTGGGGTAATTATAATTTGTTGTTGGCTTACTCATTATAACTGACTTAGGATAATGTCTGAATAATTTGTGTTTCATGTTGTTTTTAGATCATTTAATGCTGTTGTTAGGCAAACATACCTAATATTCCTTTCTCTACCTATTCTACCCACAACAACTATCTTTGAGCTGAAAGAAAGTTACTATAGAAAATGGAAAGAAAAACAAGCCAGAACTGAACCAAACAAATCATTGCTGCTTTCTTTGCAAAACCTTCCATGTGACTTGTTCAACAACCCATGGTTAAAATAAACTATGGCTTGTTTTCTATTTTTGTACTTGATTCTTCAGCAGTGAAAAGTATAGAATTAAAACATCTCTTTCATGTTCCAGAAACAGATGGGAGCATACTGCATCTCCCATCACAAACACAGAAAAGCTGGAAATATTGGCAATTATTTAAATTCCCTTTCCTTGGCTATACATACTCAGAAAAGAGGTTTAAAAATAGGAGCAGTCTGAAAATCTAATCACAGAATCCTTGGGGAGATCCTATGCATTTGTTGTTGTGGTGTAAGAACCTCATTAAAAAGCATCTCTATTGTGCTAATCATGGAGAGGGAGTTATAAGAAAAGGATGTTGGCTGCTGTCAGGTACATGTTATTAATAATGACAGTGCATGAATGTATGTACATATATACATGTTTCTCTACCCATCTAAAAAAGAGGATTTTTATTGTGGTTGAGTGTTTCATAAATCTACTTTTTTTTCTGTTATGTTGTAATTTCTTACAATGTTTATTTTTCTAATACAAAAATTTGTGATAGGATTCTTTTCTTCCTATTATTCCTGTTACAAAAATTGATAGTATTTTAAAGACATATACATAAAGGGTTTACATTAGAAGGATATCAAGATGGGGAGAGAAATACAGACATGCCTTTAAAATGCTGCAATAGTATGGTATCTTTTTGACAATAAATATAAATTACTGCAGATATGAAATTTTCTAAGGCTGTGCAAGTTTCAAATATGATTTGGAAGAAATGTTTCAGACCTTCAACCATCACAGCATCTGTTTGCTATTCATTAAAGTAGCATGACTTTATGTTATCAATGGTGGGATTCAGTTGGTTTGCACTGGTTTATGTGAACTGGTTATTAAGGTATACACACAAACACACATACATCTGCTATCAAAGTGGATCCTGGACACGATGCTGCAATGAAGAAATGGGCAATGAAGCGGCCAGCAGGAAGGAAGGAGAAGGCCGCATTCCCTCTTTCTTTTCCCTGCTCCTCCTACCCTTGTGCCAGCTGCTCCGTTGCCCATTTCTCCCTTTCATACAACACAGCGCCCAGGATCCACTTTGATAGCAAGGTTGTGTGTATGTAATTTAATAATTGGTTCACCCAGGGTCAGGTTGGCCTTTGCAGGAGGCTTGTCCTACAAGTGTGGTGGAGCTTGAGAA
Source organism: Laticauda laticaudata (assembly GCA_004320025.1). Lineage (NCBI taxonomy): Eukaryota > Metazoa > Chordata > Lepidosauria > Squamata > Elapidae > Laticauda > Laticauda laticaudata. Next base: position 21,017 of record BHFT01039101.1, read on the forward strand.
CAGAAATGGGTCACACCTCCCCTGAGAGCCAACCTGATCCTGGGCAAACTGGTTGTTAAATTATTTGAATCCCACCATTGGTTATTATATTTCCTCCCTACCCCTTAGATTTGAAGATTGAATATCAAATTTGCTAAAATGAGGGCTGCTGTGGGGCAGAGAAAATAGTCTGAAGTTATTTAGGGACGATGTAGGGTGTGCTGGTGAGGATGCCACAGCATTGATAGAATATTTGCCCTATCATCAAATACACTCTTTTTCTAAAGCCAGCATGAAGACAGCGTGGGTTGAGAGTCCACTGTGAATCGATCTGCAGTTCATTGTGTGTCTTCCAGGAAGAAATGCATTCACTGCCTTGGATAAGCTGTGTTAGGAACAAGTCCTCAAATACTTTCAATTGGCAGAGTCTTATTCAGGCCCTTTAATGTGGAGCAGCCAAACTATCTGGAGGAATGCATTTGTGATTATTCTATATGTGTGTATACACAAAAGTTGAAACCATGTGTTTTGTATGTCCCTGTAACATACCCTTTGTCCAGAACACCTGAGTTTCATCAGGCTCCAATCTTGACTATATTAAAAGAGCCTTGAAAACTTGATTTATCCCTGAGGCTTTGGTTTGAATGTTGAATGTTGCAGAATTTTATGCTACTGCCATCATGATTGGTAGGTGCTGGATCTGACCAGAATTATCTGCAATTCCATACTGGTTTACAGAGCTTAATAGAGTTCTTGTCAAACATGAGAAATGAGAAATCCAAGAAATTAAAATGAATGTAAAAGTTTATTGCAAGCTTAAACTCTTTGCCAGAATCTGAACTACTAACAGTCAAAACAAATTGGTGGTAGATAAGAGCCAATGGAATTCAAGACTTAGATCTCTTGTGAGTGTGAAGGGACTTGAGACTGATGACATATTTGACTCCTCCCTCAGGATCAGCCTGCTAATCTACAGTTTTACTTTCTTTATTTGCTTTTTCTTTATAGAAGTGCACTGTTATTTGCTTTATACAATTCATGTCAGGTCTTATTCCTTTACTCTTTATCCACATATATAATAAATTAAATTAGAGGAGAGCAAATTTATTATTTCTGCAGGTGTTTTTTAATAGCTGAAAGCAATCTGAAGCAAGTTCAAATAGTATCATAGTATAATACGATTTGTGTACTAGATAAATGTAGCTATGGCAGAACAGAGGGCATGCAAAAGAAATCTATAGCTAGGATTGGTGTTGTTACCCACAGGGCAGAAGGATCACGGTAGAACAGATGGATTTCTGCTGGCATTGTAACATGATCAACTATACTCAAGAAGAGATTGTATAATGCAAGAACAAAGCCACTCTCATGTACCAGAATCTCAATGCGGTCACATCTGCTAAATTGTAAGTGCTTGTGTAGAGTGGGAAAGCTGGTAATTTAATGTTTAACTTTCCTCTTCCTTAATGTGTATAAATTAGTATTTTAAAGGTATCACTGGGGTTCAGTTTCTCCTATGAACTAGAGACCTGAACCTTGCTAGCAAAACTCATTAAATCTAATCAGTACTTACACCATAGATGTTTCCAATACCATCCTAACATTTGAGACTCCGTACTCTGTAGATAGGCTCCTGGGGAGAAAAAGTGCAAGTGACTCAACTTTCCCGACTGGCTTTGCCATTTGAGCCAGGTTTATCTATAATTGCTGCCTTGGGGTTCTTCCTATTCCTATCCTATTTCCTGGGGTAAAAAAGGGCTAAAAAAATAATTCACCACTTTCAAGGATATTATTACCTTTCCAATATTAATTCTGTCTGTCCTGCTGGTATAGGGAAACGAATTGTGGTTCCTAATTCAAGGAAACCTGTACAGGCATTTGTCTTTTAGTGATGGCCTATTCAGTGATCTTTTGCTGTTACAATAGCATTGAAAAAATAATTTTGTTACCCATCTGCTGATAACTTTCTGAAGTCTGTACAATAAAGTAAAGGAAAACTGAGGCAAGATCATGTGTGATCATCATTTCATTTAGTTTTGCTTAATGATTAAGTTGCCAGTCTCAGCTGTGGTTGCTAAATGAGGACACTGTGTACATTCATGGCCTAAACCCCACAACATGCCTATTTCAAATTCCTCGAAACCACCCAGGCTGCTTTTTCTCCAGGACCACCCAAAACATGCTTTTTTGTGTGTTTAGTTTTGGCTTCGTGTTTTGTACGCATTGTGCCATTGTGGTTTGTGAAACAAAATGTATGACAAAGGGCAAGTTTTCTGTGATGCAGGCCTGACCTCCCCTGTTCTGTTTCCTCTTTTTTGTTCACAGAACACTGAGAGAAAAATTAGGTGCATTGGTCTTCAACAGATCTGTGCTCTCGCGTAAAAGTCAGGGCAGTATATATCACAGATTAATACAAGTAACAAATATGAAAGCTGCCCAAAGGTAAATCTATTAAAGTCAATTTTGTGGATATATCCTGCAGTTTTTGCCATTTTACCTAATGTAATGGTCTATGTTCTATCTGCTTATCATGAAGACAGAGAAGTGCCACCCTTTGGCAACTGCAACATGTATTTAATTATTTTTAAGCTTCATAATATTGCCTACACTCTACCATACAAGGAATAATACAATGGAAAGCAAAAACCAGTTTGATATAGTGGTTACAGTGCTGGATTAGGAATAGGGAAACCTGAGTCCTAGTTGTGCCATAAATCTACAGATAGAAGCTAGTGTGGTGATTTTGAGCCATTGGCCATAGGAAGAAGGCAATGGCAAACAACTTTATTTTCTCACTCTGTAATACTTCACAATCCTGGAATTTCCTTGTGGTCTATCAGTACAAGTTCTAACTTAGTGATGATTGGCTTTCTCATTATCATCCAAGATAAACTAAGTGTTGCATAAGGCTATTAAGTTATTTTTTTACGGGAATTGGGACTGATCACTCAGATTGTTTTTCTCCAATAAATTGTCTTCTAATTTTATGTCATAAGCAAATCTCATAATCATTAATTTGCTCCTGGCAATCAATCGGATACTGGATGAAATAAGCTATTTCCTAAGTCCCATGAAATTCAGTAATGATTCTTCTCCAGTTTTAAAGATTGTCTTTGAATGAAGTGTCTGAGTAACACTTCAAACTCCTGTAATATCCCTAAGGTCAATTGAATTTAAATAATTCCTAACTTCATTAGATGACACCGCCTGTCTTCTACATTCCAATTCATTTTATCTCTCTCGCAATACTGGATGCTGATTCCTCAAACAGATTGGTTTCATGAATAATTTTGTATAGGTGTGCAATATATCGGGTGCATTGCTGAAGTACAAAAAATGGTACATAGTCCCTAGGCTTTTTTTTTTTAAGTAAACTGTCAGTTTCCTAAATATTTTCCATTTGTCCTTTTAATAGTGATTTGCAAAAAAATGGTATCAGATGAGATAGGTATAATATACTGAAATTTGCATACTTTATATTGATCTTCAGATGTGATTGACATTATGCAAGCAGTATTTCTAAATAACCTAGGATTGCATAAGATTAAGTATTACCTAATGATAATTCTTTCCTTTCTTCTTTAGCAGACCCAAGATTAGTTAAAATCTCTGCTAATGGACCTGCTAGTCTCTGTGTTAAGGCTCTATTAAATAGAGAGTCAATTCCTTGCTCTGAACATTGGCTCAAAGGTTTCAGAGACTTGATAATTCATAAAAAGTGTGAGTGGCTTACACTTCCTGTTCTTCATGGCTCTTTGTACATCTTCTATCAGAATAAGCTAGAGACAAAGTTTGCGAATCTCGCTGTTTTCCCTTTTCATTTAAATGAGCGTGGGTTTTTTCTTATCCTTAGTTATGAATTGACTTTCTTTAACATGAACAATTATATATATAAAAGCAAAATACCACTCATGCATCATCACAAAATCTCCAGAACTGTAAAGCCTACAAACTTGAAATTTGGCACNTACCACTCATGCATCATCACAAAATCTCCAGAACTGTAAAGCCTACAAACTTGAAATTTGGCACGTATGTTCCTCTTAGTTTCTAGGTGCTCACTAAGAAAGGGTTTTTTGAAATGACTATCAGAGCATTAGTATTTCATATATTATTAGTAACATGCTCTGATGCTAAGGAGTTCTACTCCCCTTCCCCACCTGAAAAGAAATCTTTTCCAAATGCAAAACACAAGCAGAGGAGAGGAGTTTCGGTTCAGTTTTAATTTCATAGCAGCAACCAGCTTTAGTATAGAACAATTGAGCTAAGCCACGCCCAGGCTCCTTGCTGTCTCCTTGCTCACATAGCAAATACGGTTTCAGTTTCCAGTTTCCAACAGCCCTCAACTCTCTCACCTACTGATTGGACACTAGCCAGATGAATACCATTGGATACTGGTAGGCAGAGGCACAATTCCCCTCCCCCCCCCGCTATTTTCCTCCCCAAAAACTAAGCCTGATCACATAGTTTCATAGTGAAACATGGGTATAGAGCTAGTTGAAGTGTAATATATTGCAATCAACTCTATTAACTAGTGAGACTAGAGCACTTAAATTGCACCGATAGTTTTTCCAGGCTATGGAACTTTCTCTTTCTCTTAATAGCTATTCTGTATTCTGGTTTAACTGGCTCTTACAATGGTCTGCAACTTATATTTAGACCAGTAGTGGGCAATCTGTGGTGTTGATGCATTTCCCATTACCCCTTTCCATCTTGTGGCAGACTAATGCAGACACTTTACAGTGTAACAAAATGGTTTTTTGAGGGTGTGAAAATTTCTTTTTTCCAGAAGTAAGAGTAGAAGTGGGATCAGAAGGATTCTGGAGGCAAAACACACACATTTCCATCCTAACTCTGACTCCCTAATCAATCTGGAATTTCAGAACCAACATTTGGCTATTTTCCTGGTAAATTTCAGACACACGAATTTAGGGTTTTTGGTTGTGATTAAGATAAATATTACTATCATGACAAAAATGGCAACAGTTGGTCTTTCAAAGGCCTCCTGTTCCCATTCCCACTTTCACAAAGAAAGTAGAAGGTAAATAACATATTAATGTGATTATTCATCTCTGAAAGACTATTTTATACTTACGTTCATTACGTATGAAATGTCTCATTAGTCTTCTGATTGAAACTTCTAGTAATAGAATATATTCATTCATTCATCCAATTTATATAGCTATCTCTGGTTGCTCACAATTGGATTATTGTAATATCTTAACCTATTTCTTTTAACTTTAAATAATTCTCATATCTTCATTTTCATTGTGGTTTTTACTTTTATCTGTCAGGTTTGCAATTTCAACTAGGAGATGTGCCTTCTCTGCTGCTGCTCTTTGAAGCATTCTCCGTCGATAGTCCCAACCTTTTTTGGCCTTATGTGTTATTGATATCTATGGTTATGGTTACAATCTCTCTCTCTCTTTTTTTTTTTCCCTCCCTCTCTCTTTCCCTCTCTCCAAATGATGAATGAATAAATAAGTAAATAAATATCACATATCTGACTAATGTTCGTATATATTCAGATATAAACATGGGTAAATTCTTCATACAACTGTATAATTTACACTGTATAGTTTACAAAGAATAAGTATTCTTCTATCATTTTGGTATCACTCTTTCCATTTTTTCCGATCCAGTGGAAGGTTGGAAATTAATTATGTAAAGGGCATCAAGACTATTTTTATTTCTCTGTCAGCTGATAACTCTCTGAAAATTCAGAACAGAACAGGACTGACTTTGTGTGTGGGGGGGAGAAGTAAACAAAAGTAAAATTGGATTTGTAAATGACCTAGATGTGGGCTGTTTAAATTAATAAATACATCTGTTTCTTGTTCAATGTCCATTTTCCTCATCTTTTTTTCAGTTTACATACTCTTGAGATGAGCATTTTAAAAAATGAGACTTCCAAACCTAAATTGATATCTGAGATAACATTTTGAACAGCATATGTCAGCAATGAGGAATTCCTAAAATTCTTTGTAAAAAGACAAGAGTAAGATCCAGAGTAAAACAAAATTTCTTATCAAATAATGGTAACAGTGATGTTAAATATTCAGAAATAAAGAACTATAGATACTAAAATAGATTTATCATATATTTCCATTATGCATTATTAGAAATAATTATATTTCCAATATATTCAGAAATATATGGAAGCTTGGATTATGGAATTGGAGTAACCAATACATCTGCAATATTAATAATTAAATAATTAATGATATAAATAAAGGGAGCACTCAAGATTTCTAGACACTCTTTTGGGAAAATGAGCTGTTTTTTTAGCTCTTCGGGTGATATCACCTGTCTTCTGTTGAGATTACCTGCAGATCTTTAGCTGGTGTAGCCAATTTCAGATAGACCAGACAGGAGACACAACCAAATGAACTAATTCCACTTTATTGTAAAGCAATGTTAACAAAAGCTTGTTAGTTTGAAAGTACAAATATTCTGCCATCTCGTTTTACAACCTGGTAATCTAGGGAACTTCCTTTCTGAGTTTCTTTCTCTGCCTGTTATGCAGCTGTGGGCTTTCCCTGCCTTATCTGAATGTTTTTCTAGGCAACATTTCTTCTGTCCATATTCCAAGGACATTCCCACATATCATCTTGGGAAGATGCTCACACTTGATGCAGACATTTTGTGATGAACATATTTACAGGTTTGCTGTAGGGTATAAGTAATAAAATGCATAGACACTTGGGCTCTATATTCTTTGAAAAATGTTCATAAAAAGTAATTTACATCTTGTGCAAACTGAAATGCAGCACCTATTCATTTAAGTTGCAATTTTTTTCAGGCTTCTGCACAAACCTGATGAAATGCTACTGCTCTAACTGAAAGTTAATATAATTCTAAAACCTGAGAAAGGTTTCATGAAATGGTTCAAAAATTACTTTTGCCAACTATAGTATATTACAAAGGAAGTCATCACATCCTCACAAATTAATTCACAGAAGCTTGGTAGGTAGGGCTTGATTTATCTCACATCTTTTTCCTGTTCTCTAAGCTGCTTCCGTTTCAGATCTTAGATTTCTATACTTCATAATTTTTCTTGATATACCCTTGTAGGTATAGCAATCTAGCAATCTCCATGGCGAGCTGGAGTTTCAAAAACTATGATTCCCCAAACTGCAGAGACTAGACCTTTTCTGTTATTGGCAGATCGCTAAGCATGATATCCTGGTTTGTGAGAAATGGATTTTTTTATTATGAATGAGTGCAGATATATATGTATCAGTTAATAAACATAGGTGCATACAGTGCCTATTACCTTAATTTGGTAACTTCTTCTCCATAGAAGATGATTAGATTGCCCACCCATAATCTTGTGCATAAGTTGCAAATTTTCTTCTCCAAAAATACAAAAATAAATGTATTTTAAGTCATTGCATATTTCCCACATTCAGATGCTACTAATGTTTGACAGTTTATCTGGAAAAGGGTCTAGGGGATGCTTAAAAATAATTCAGGATCATATACAATCTTAGAATCTCCATTGCTACCTTGGTCTGAATTGATCAGTTGAATTACATAAATCAGAGTAAGAGCACTGGATTTGCCCTAAGGCTAACCATTGTTAATATTCACATATAAGGATGATGAAGAGAAACTCACTGTATAAAATCAAGCATGGACGGATATGTTTTATTTGTTTGTTTGTTTGTTTACTACAGCTTCTTTGCTGCTTTTATCCAAAAAGAGTGGTTTACCTACTTTATTATATATACATACATACATACATGTATGTGTATGTAAAAAACCTGAAATGGTGCAATAATGTGAAGAAAGCCTTGATGATTGCAATACCTAACTTGCATATTTGCAATTCTTCTATATTAATATTTCTAGGATCGCCAGATTGCAAAGCAAAACCTTGAAAGAAATGTAAGACCCTCTATTCTGGCGCTGCTAAGCACTATACAACAACCTGTTTCTTGCCCTCCAGAAGACAAACATGGCATGAAATGGCATGAAACAGAAGACCTTGGACAGTCATCTGCCACATTAAAAATACCTCCACATAGCTTGGCAGTCTGCAGTGCCTCCTTGCCAATTCTGACTTCTGGGCACCTACAACCTGAGAAGGCTCTATGGTCAGATTCTAACAGTCCTATAAGCTCCATTGCATTTACAGTACAGAAGATCATCTCTGGCTTAGTCATTGCCTTAGTCATGAGTCCAGTCCAAAATCTATTTCCACAGGTTCTATGATTCCTAACTGAAGTGTCAAGACCCATTTCCTGTGGGTCTTCAATTTCATTCCTGACAGCCAAAGCTTCAGGTCCTTCCAGTGGTTCATGGCACTTTAAGGTAGTCATCAGTGCTATTCCAGGCTCCCATCCCTCTTTCTTCAATAACCAGAGAACTAACTAATTTCACAGCACTTGCAGGACATAAAAAACCCACAAAAAACAAAGCCAATATTTGTCGTCGTCCCCATTTATAACTAATTTTTTGGGATGCCATTTTTCACAAGACCCAATGCATTAGATTAGAAAGTGATCATCAAAAATAGCCAACATCTAATACAGGAAGTACATAAATACATTGATTCTTTAAATATATTACACAAAAAAGATTTAAGTAGAAGATAGACATGCTTATTCTTGAAGTGGAAAGAGAAAATGATGCTCAGTTTGGATATTCCCCTAACTTTTCAAGTTACATTATTTTTTTCCCCATGCAGAAATTGACTTAATGCAGGAAAACATCAATTTTTGAACCTCTTGAAATGGGAGATGGCTTTATTTGTACTGTTACAATTTATTTCACTTGTTGTAATATGAATATTCCTGTTCATATTAAATGAAATTATGTTTATTAGAATTGTGAACAAAAATAACCATACTTTTCTAGATAAAATGTATACGAAGTTATCTTTCAGTTAAATATTAATATGAGGAAATAATACAGTTTTCTCAGATAAGGGATTATTTCTGTTAGAGACGATGACAGTAAAAATGCATTTTATTGATAGGTGGTATGGAAAGCACCACATTTTTATAACTAGGTCAGTTGTCCATTAATTTGTACTCTTTGTTGCTGAGTGATATTAATCTAGATAGGATTACATCGTTTTAATCCTTAGTAATGCTTTGTAATTCATCTTAGCGGAAATCAGATCTATTGCTTACTATTTTATACTGTCATATCATAAAAGCTGATAATATTCAATCTGATAATTATGCCTTTTTGAATTATTTTGATTTGTACTGCTATTTTGATATAGGCAGAAAATACTTGATTTTTCCTTTTGCAGAAATCCCACATTCTTGGCAGCATTTTTGGCAACAGATTAACTAAATGTGTGAGTTAGTCTGCATATGCAAATTATACTTGCAATTATTTTTCTGTAGCAGTGACAGCAGACATAGGCGACAATACAACTGCCTTCAAGTTTTTGCCAAAATGTAAATCTATCCCGTTTCATTTGGTGAGGGAGGGCATATGTATTTAGGAATTCTGGCCAGAAGATGCTAATACTGGAATATTCGACTAGTAATGGGAAATGGAACACTATTGGCTATGTGGATTACAACTCTTCTGATTTTTTAAAAATGAAGGCAGCAATCATTTATTGTTTAGTTATTATTACTTATTTCTTTATTAGAACTATTTCTGGACTGGAAATTTGAAAAAAGGATACAATATTATGCCGAGATTCTGTATTAATGTGGTGGTACCCTATGAAGTTAAAATGGTTATGCTGGGTGATTACTTTGCCTAAAGTCCTCTGATTGAACCAGAGAGAATGCTGTGAAGAGCAAGGACAGGCAGTCTTTTTGATGCCAAGGGTCACAGCGATCAGATATTGGGACTAGTATAAATTTGTGTGCATCCACTTCCGTATCACAAATTAACATGTTTAACATGCACACATTTGTACACATAGAAGTGTGCCTCTCGCACAATTCACCGATGTATACACACATCCTATATGAAGCATATACTCTGTTTCCTCAAACATTCTCACTTTTTTTCTCTGTAATCTTAAATGGGCTTACAAGGGAGGGGAAACATTGATCTTTCTCCATCCAGCAGTTTACTAGCAATTAACCAGTTTTCCATCCCAAAATAGATAATGGTCATTTGAGAAGAAAGATTGCTATTCCTCTTGCCCATCCAATCAAGCAAGAGAGAGAAGTACAAAGAATGAAGATATGCTGTAAATATATATTTTATGAATATGCAATTTTCAATTGTTCAATAACTGGTTGAGCAATAGAAATATTACTAGTCCAGAGAATCAGATGTTTTTGAAAGTTTATCGATCATTCTAAAAATATTACTAACAATTAGAAAATAAACTGGCTTAAACTGGATCTTTCAATATCTAAAACTTTATTCTGTGACAATTTCTGAATAATCCTATTTCTGCTTATATCTTATATTTCTTTTAAAAAACAAACTTAAAATTTGAACCAGAATAGTAATCATCAAAATTCATTTGAATGCTATTAAGGAAACATATTTTGTAGAAGTAATGAGTAACTTTTCAGTTTAACTACGGTTTTTGCACTCCAGCATTATTGTCATTTCTTTTCTGAACAAAACTTTTAATATTGCATAATGAGGACTTGGGCGTGATACATTTTGATATCCATATGCACAGTCCTTTTAGAAGTGTCAGCTTGCTGTCGAATTCTTGGGCATGTACTCTAATTTTCCATGCTATCCAGCTGCATTTAGTTTGAATGACATACTTAAGAAAAGTAGTACAGGGTGCTTAATGTCAACTGAGGTGGAAGCATTGGCAAGTTTGGTTTTGCTTGCAGCCATAAAATCTTGTTTTTCAAAGCTGATGGAAATTCAAGGAAGAATGTTTGTGAGTCTCTCCAGGCTGTGGTTTATGCCTGCATTATCATTCTTATGCCCCTGGCATGCTTTAAGGGACAGTAGCTTGAATCCCACAGGAGTGCAAACATTTTAAATGGCCAAAAGACATGTCAAGAAATATATATTTTCTGTTTCATAATGGAATAATTTGTCCAGGTTCAGAACACAGATAGAGAAGTGAGTAGAGTTTTATATTACACATATATATTCACAAATACATACAAGATTGATAGCAATTGAATCATTATCTTTAAAAAGATTGATACACATTTCAAATTTTACAAAATTGAACAAAATATAGAATTTCAGCTAGGAAATTCATTTATTAATGTATTTCCTACTTTTAAATGATCTTCTTTGCCATTTTATTTTGTGAAACCTCTGGCTAGACCAATCTGCTTTAAAATGGAACATGGCATACCCAATTGGGATGAGCAAATCTGTTCTGTCCTGTTTTGAAACATTCTGCCATGTAGATATGAAGTTAAAATTTCATCTGAACACAATGCAGAGTTAGTTAGATTCCATTAATTTGGAATAACTTAACTTTTAGAATCTTTATTGTCATTGAAAAAGCATGTCATAGCCAATTTAGATGCTTTGTAGATTGAACTTCAGGAAAAGAAGTAGCAAAATGAGAACTGACATGATGGAATGAAAAGCCAGTGAGTAGACGAGCTCTTTGTAATTCCTCTCTGGACAAGGGGAGGATTTTAGATTGCCCACAAGTGATCCAGAAGTGGCTCCTGTGAAGCGACTACAAGAGACAGTCTTTGGTATTTTAGAACTTTGATAGGTAAGAGATAGGATCTTCACTCATTTAGAGCTTTGAGCTTTATGGACATTGGATTTGTATACTTCCTTTTCTAATCACTTTTGGAAGTTGGTTATTAATTGCTTTTCAGTTATTAGTAACTTTTGGATCAACATGTTTTATAGCACTAGCTAAGTTTCCTTCACTTTCCTTAGTGAAAGAAGTCTTAAGTACAAGTTTAAGGATTAAACAAAAATATTTTTGAATAAACAGCAAAAGAGTTCTTAGAATGTTGTTTTGGAAAGTTACAAATGCTTTAAAGTACATGGATCTGAAATAAGATTTTGAAATTAATTATAAGAATCCTTTCTGTGAAAAAAGTTGTTTTTATTTTTTGTTTTTTAAACTTGATAGGATGAGACTTGAGAATGTAAATATTAACATTAAATGATAAAGAACACTTAAATTTGACTTATGAAATATGAATACAGAATTAAAGCAAAATATTTTAATATTGGATGTATTATATTTGTGAACAATGGACTCAGAAGTCAATTTTAAGAATGTCTGCCATCATTAAACATAGATAAACTGTTTAAAAGCTATGGAAGAGGTACATGTTCCACTGGACAAGATAAGATTGAGTTGAAAATGGATTTCAAATGACCGGCTACAACAATAATATGGAAAAAGATGCAACATTAGGTATATAAAACAAACTGCTGATATTTTAATATTAAAAAGAAATATATAAATAGCAAACTAAGAGAGTGACCTGGATTATTTTCTTCTTTTAGATTTGTAAGAAAAAAGCTTGTTAAAGGTTTGAAGATTTTTTTTAAAAAAAGGCTTGCTCAAGTTAAAAGTTGAATCAGAAATTTTGTATTGGGATCAAGCTTTCCTTGGAATGTTCCTATTTCTGTAAATCAGATCTGCACAATACTTTTGTTAAAAGTAAAAATTGTTATCATTTTATTATTAAGATTCACCCATTTGTTTAATGCTTACTCAATAAATAATGTTGCAAGCTTATTTATTCATTCTATTTTACATCGGGGTGAAATTCAAAATTTTTCCCTACTGGCTCTGTGGGCATGGCTTGGTATACTTATATAATACTAATTGCAACCAGGGGTGATTTTTTACTGATTCAAATAATCTCTATCACCTCTCCCAAGGTGGGGCGAGGTGGTTAAATTTCATCCCTGCTTTACATCCATCCTACCTTATCCAGAGTTAGGATATATTTGTCAGTTACTAAATGCTGTGAATATTAATATTAAAAATGCATATCCTTGATAATAAAAATCAACCACATGAAGGAAATTGAGAAGAGAGAAAGAGAAAGGCATGGATAGAAAATATTGAAAGTAAATCAGAATTTTAATTTTTAAATCTTTATTTGTTCAATTTATATAATCATCCATCTCATATTATGACTTTGGGTGATGTATCATTAAAATATAAATGAACACCCCCCAATAAATCATACAAACAATACAATATTTCAAACTGCCAGTAATAATACTTTCAAATATAATTACATCTGGAAAATTAAGAGTTTTATTGATAATGGGCCCCAAAGAAAGAATGATACAGCGATTCTTCCAAACAGAATTCTTTATTGTTTCATATCTTTAGACAAAATTTTGCCAGACTGAGGACTCTTACCATTTGCATTTACAATATGTATATCTTGCATCTGTAAACTATTAGGGAGGGGCTGTCTTACCCAATTTCTCTCACACATAGTATCTGTGTTCAGTTGCTGCTTATTCTTCTGGAATGTACCCCCTCCCTCCCACTCCTCGTAACATTCCATCATATTTGATGAAGGCAAATATGAACATAAGTCAAAAGTGCTGGGAAAATTACATTTACTTGGATTACTGTCAATGACCATAGAGGTAGTCCTCAGCTTACAGCCATTCATTTAGTGACCATTAAAAGTTATGACATTGCTGAGAAAAGTGAGTTATGATTTATCCCTGCACTTATGCCCACTGCAGGATCACAATCTAGATATTGTGTTGAAGTTGGTATGAAAGGTTGCAAGTAACAATCATGATTTCTTGCTTTGTGACCATACTGCGTAATGATGAATTTTCAGGTGCCATTCACAGGTGGTATCCTGACCAGTTCTGGAGAACTGCTGGTGGAAATTTTGAGTAGTTCAGAAAACCGGCAAATATCACCTCTATCTGGAGATTTTACAGTATCCTTCCCCTGCCATGCCCACCAAGCCATGCCCACAGAACCGGTAGTAAAAAAATTTGAATTCCACCACTGGTACCATTGTAGTAATAAGGTTAGAACTACCTGTGTAGTGTTAGAATTGGAAAGTGGGGAGAAGGTGATAAGGTTTATATATAAATGTGTGGATGAGTGGAACAATTTGCATTGAATTAATTTGGATTGAAGTATGGACCAGATTTTTTTTTTTTGTAATTGGAAGCAAACAAACTTATTGAAATATGTACAGTGAGACAAATATTGCAAAGTCCAGCAGCAGATTCACTAGTAGAATTCTAATTTCTTAAGAATTTTCTAATTTGTTTAATGTTGAAAGTCACAGTCATGAGGTTTTTCCTTAACTACTTGTGCAATCCTCTTTTAATGACAGCATATACAATTGATGGAATTGCCTGATGCCATCAGTAACTAGCCTGATTTTAATATAGTTGTGTAGAAAATTAATATTTCAGCCTTAGCTGAGCTTTCTAAAAGAGTTCTGCTGACAGCAACATATGCAGTTACTTTCTTCTATTGATGACTGAACCTCTGCCTAATTTGAACCCAGCAGTGGAGGGCGCTCGGGGTGCCAAGGAAATAGGAATTTTTTGAAATAAAAAGATGTCAATGGCATAACACAGATGGTACTGATCTTTTGGTGTTTTCAATATTTGGTGTGTGGAGGAAAAACCTTTATTCAGTGACAAGCTGAAAATAAAGTGTAATATGCATATTTCTTAGCACTCTTAGACATTCAAAACAGATACTGAAGATACAACAGTTTTCTCAAATTGAGCAAACATGCAATTTGCTTCCCACATTTAAATACTTTTGAGAACTTTGCAAATATGTTATTTACTCATAGTGGCATGGCCATTAAATATATTCATTCTGGTATCATTTTTTTTCCTCATGCCATTCAATTTCTTTGCCCTTTCAGACGTACAAGATGTTTTGAATGTCTCCCAAACATCTGAACCAAATAATAAAAAACAGATGGGGATTTCTCAGAAAGTCAATGAGACTATAGTCTTATATTCACTGTTGACAGTATTCCTTTCATTTTTGTCTCTAATATGACAATACAACTACTGCTACAGTTTTCAAAATATATCAGCACAGAATCTGTTCATTGAAAGCTGTTGTTATGCAGAAGTAAGAGAATCCTCATTCATCTGCAGCAGTATTAAGAACCAAAAAATATTTTGCAACAGTATTGTGACAGAGTTCCCACATTGGCTTTGTAAATGCTGGACATGGGAATCAATAACGTGGTTTCTTCTGAGATTAATGTCACTTCAGATAAAACAGGCTGTCTGATAGTGATTGTGATTTGATTTATATGTTTGTATATAAGTAAATATACAAGTATACTGTATATAAGCTTTACTTTTGCAATGCAGATAAGAGGGCATATTGTACAAGGGTATCTAGAGGATTCACTTTATGATAGGAAGACCTGTGCAGTTATATGAACAGTAAAATATTAGGATGATTGTGAAGACAATTTATCTCAAACTTCTTAGCAGCATTTAATGATGTAGCTTAACAGTGTTGCATTTTTCTTGATCCACTTATTAGTTTCAGCTTAGGGAGAATTGAAGAAATGCTAATACCATATCACATGATTCAAAATTCACATTCAGGTAAATAAACTACTTTTTTTCTGAATTTGATGTAGAATACATTTTTCCTAAAATAAATTGGGTTGGTAAATGCAAATTTCCAATTGATTTGACTGCCAATTTGTTTCTGATCCAATCTCTAAGGATTTCTAATGTTATAATTCAGATATTATTTTTCAACAATTCACAAAATTCATCAGTTTGTGGTTAGAATACTAGGCTAGAAACCAGGAGACTGTGAGTTCTAGTCCCCTCTTTGGACTAGTCCCTTTCTCTCAGTCCTACCTAACTCTAGATTACTGTTGTGGAGAAATTCAAAGGAAGGAGTACTGTATGATGTATGGTTGTTGCCTTGAGTTGCTTCTAGTAATATAACCCAAAAATGAACATTTTTCATGGTATTTTGGAAAAATATGTGGATGAAATTATGTACAATATATGAGTCCTAAAAAATCTGAGAGAAAAACCTACCCTATGCACTCATGGATAAGGCCATCCTTGGAGAAGCTGCACCTATTTTTTTGGCATCTAAATTTTTTTGCTTATCTGCAAACCCAATACATATTTACCACAATATGACAGCTGTAATTTTTTTCACTTCAATCTTATCTGAACGTATGCTGTTGTATGACTAAAATAAAGCAACTTGACATTAGTTGATAAAGAAAAAAGCATGAATCAAGCATTGACTGCCTTACCAGAAACCAGCTTATTCCTTCACAAAGATGTTATCATGCACAAAATCTTTTTTTAATGAAGTCTATTCTTTTCTATAAAGTCTCCTATTGGACTCAGAAATTTGTTGTGGCAGAATTATCTGGTTCTACCTATTTCTTTTTTTTTTTTTTTTTGTATACTAGGATTAATAATGGATCTTTTCCAATCTTCAGGGATGAAAAATGAATATCTCTCTATATCATGGGTATCAAACTCGGTGTATCTTCGCAAAGCTGGGGTGGGCATGGCTTGTGCATGATGCATCTGGCCCGTGGGCCACCAGTTTGACAGCCCTGCTCCATACGGTGCCAGGACTGGGTCCATCATCCTACATTTGCCTTTAGCATTTTTGCCAAGATCGTATCAAGTAACCTACAGAAATATCTTTTTAAATTGTGAACAGAATTTAGCAGTCACAAGAAAAACTTGGGGCCATGCTATGGATCAGAACAAATATCTGACATTTTTAAAGCATGGTTTCACCACGAATGCCCTGAAGCTAGGACCAATTTGATGCTTTAAGAGAACACAGAGTTACAAATTCACCAAAGAAATTTCTTTAAATTGAAAAAAAAGGTGCTTTTCCAATTTTCCCATTTTGTAATTTATAAATAAAGCACTGGAATTTTAAACCATGGATAATACATAGAAAATGAATGCACAATGTTAATTACTAATATTAATTACTAATTAATTAGCATTAACAATATTAATTACTAATTGGTTAGTTACAAACCTGACACCAAGTTTGTGAACCCAGGACAATACCATGTTTCCACTATAAAAGAGTGCTTGTTTAAAAAAACTATACGCCATGTTCAGCAAACCATTTATTCTTCATATGTAGAAAAATTATAAATTGGGGATACAGAATTCAAAATCATATTAATCTTTGACCAAAACCATATTGTTTTTTTAAGAGCAAAGCAGTAGGGGTAAGCATTAGTGATAGGGTTTGGGTTTCCTCATACCATTCCAATCCAATAACATTGACAGCACATCCTTTTTATATATTATCTGAAGTATCTAATAAATATGAAAAAAATCTTTTCATCTTAAGATCAAAAAATATATTTAATCTTCTTTCAGAATCTTAACCACTGATTTGTTAATATCATATATTCAAGAATCCAAAAATCTCCAAATATTTCACATAGGTTTCACATAGGTTGCTCTATGTAGCATTTTTTGTGGTACTTTCTTACTACTTCTAAAAGATTCCGGATCAACCTAGTGTAGAGAAAGGATACATGAAATGAAAATGTAAAAGGAACACTTAAGATAGGGGGAATTCTGGAAGTGACTCTTTTGAAAAAAAAAAAAAGAACTTGAAAATATTTAACTTCTAATTCATATCTCTTACATATTTTCTCTTTTTTCCTTACTTTCACTCTGTGTAGACTAACACCACCATGAACATAGCTGCTGGGGAAAAACTGTTGGCAACCCTCACTATAGGATGTTGGCTGCATATTCTGTTTCATGTGCCAAAATAAAATGAAAGAATTATGAGGCGCCATGATTTCTGTGGGTGGTATCAAGAGCAACATCTTTTGCTTCAGTGTGATTGCCCGATGGGTTTCCATAAACAGAAGCATAGTTCTGAACATTGGAAAGAAATTAGAATTATACTAGTGAACTTGCTGCTAAAATTTGCAATATTTGTCTTAGAAACATTGTAGAACTAATGTATATAAAATAGAGAAGAACTAATAGAGGGAGTTGAAACTTCAGGAACCTTGGTGAGAGTGACCGTGTCATACTAGAATTCAACATAATGTAAACACAAGCAATATAACATAATGACAGTAGAGTCTTAAAAGACCTGGTTTTAACAAACTCAGAGAAAACTTGAGAAAGATTCCTTGGATGAAAATACTAAAGAACAACCCAAGAAGCTTGGGAAACTCTGAAAAATATGATCATAAAAGCTCAGATCAGCACACCACTGAAAAATAAAAATAAGAAATCCAAGAAGAAACCAGCATGGCTGCATAAATATCTTTCTGATAAACTGAAAGACAAAAAGGACAAGTACAAAAATGGAAAGAGGAACACACATCTAAAATAGAATATCAGCAGATAAAGACAAAGTCAGGAAAGTAAAGCCCATGTCACACTGAACCAACGGATGAAAAGAGGATGTAAAACGGACAAAAAAGCTTGCCATCCATTGGAAAATGCGATGCATCCATTGTGTATTCACTGTGTACGTGTTTCATATGCTCTATCAGTAAAACATCTGTCTACTGCTATTTCATCTGCTCAAAATGTTTTGAGCTGCACAAAACTTTTTGAGCGGATGAACTTTCCACCATGTACGATCTACATCCGCGACACATACGGGCA
>BHFT01039102.1:0-22433 GCA_004320025.1 Laticauda laticaudata
GTTTCTTGGTTCCAGTTCCCCAGCCTCTTAACTTCATGCAACTAAGTGTTGCAGTGCTGCATGTATTAATTTCCCATTTAATGGCTCATATGCTCTGTACAGAAGTCTGTATAGAGGAGAAGCACTTGAACTGAGAAGGATTTTGGAAAGCACAGGTAGTCCTTGACTTACAACAGTTCATTTAGTGACTGCTTAAAGTTAAATGAAAAAAGTGACTTATGATGATTGTTTTTCGCATTTAAAACCAATGCAGCATCCCTGTTGTCACGTAGTCAAAATTCAGATTCTTGGCATCTGGTTCATATTTACAACGGTTGCAGTGTCCTGGGGTCATGTGATCCCTTTTTGCGACCTTCTGACAAGCCAAGTCAATGGGAAAGCCAGATTCACTTAACAATCATGTTAACCAGGGGTGGGATTCAAATTTCTTAACAACCAGTTCTGTGGGTGTGGCCTAATTTGTGGGTGTGACTTGGTGGGCATGGCTTGCTGACTGGGCATGGCTTGGTGGTGATGTGACTGGCTGGGCATGGCTTGTATGTAAATATAAATATTTATGTGAACATTGATTTTTTTTTTATTAAAAAGAAAGCAGGCAAAGCGGGCAGGCAGAATGAGTTGCTCACAGAATCACAGATTAACTTAGAGATCTATCTATCTGCAATTGGATACCTGAGTCTGCACTGAAAAGCTTCAGTCCTTAAGGAGGTTTGGCTCTGCTTTTAGATTAGCTAGAAAGCAAGAAATTTCCTGCTTTCTGGTTAGTCTAAATCTCCTGAAAGAGCAGAACAGCTGATGGTCAGGAAAGAAAAAAGGAAAAACTTACCAAACCAGGCAGGTTGGATGGCTTGCGTGCCAGATAAGGAGTGGGTGGGCAGGAAGGGGAGGGGCCAGCCAGTTAAGCAATTTGCCAGTTCTCCGAACTGAGGAGAATTGTGTGTACAATATTTGCAAGAAATCATCAGCTGTGCCACCTCGACAGCTGACAAATGCTGCGCTTGGGTGCCCAGCATTTGAAAATCCTCTTGTTTCCTACTTTTTCAACCTCACTGTGCTGTGCAAAGCAGCTGAGGAGGGAAAAGCAGGGAATAAAGGACAGCCTAGAGCCCGGGCAGGCAGGTGGGCCAAACACCAAACCAGTTTGGTGTCAGCTGCTCTTTGAAGCTGCAGTTCTATAGAACCAGGCCGAACCGATAGCATCTCACTCCTGATGTTAACTAACTTACTAACTAACTGCAGTGGCTCACTTAATGATTGTGGCAAAAAAGGCTGTAAAATGGGGCAAAACTCACTTAACAAATCTTTCAGTAAGCAACATAAATGTTGGGCTCAATTGTGGTTGTAAGTTGAGAACTACCTGTAATCAAGGGTAGGGATGTTTGTTTTTTTTCCTGGAAGGAAAGGGAGATATTATTACCCTGGTTAAATACGATGCAAGAGTCAGTATGCAATCCAAGGTCTCCAGTATCCTGGTTTTTAATAAAATAGTACAACTGATTTCGGTCAGCTATAGAACATTGTTTCCCAAAGGTCCAATTCTATTTTATTTTTTATTTTGGAATAGGAACATGACATAAGTTAAAAAGATGCCATATATATAAAGGCCATACTCCAATCAGTGATTACAGGAGAAATTTTGTGTTAATGAGAAAAGATAATAGACAGCTGAAACAGGACAGANAAGAGGGGAGAAGCTATATAGAAAATGTAGAATGGTAATAAGATGTGGGCATGAACTTGAATTTATGTCTGTACGAAGAGATATAACCCGGGATCAAGCTGCTTTCAAAAAAGATGCTTTATGTTTTTATGTTATGTGTTTTGTTTGTATATGTTTGTCTTTTAAAAATTTTTGAAAAAAAAAAAGGAATGGCTTCTTCCTTCCTCTCCTATGAGAGCCAGTTTGGGGCAGTAATTCAAGGCACGTGGCTAATAAAACAGAAAACCATGAGTTCCAGTTCCATGCTGGGTGACGGAATTGGGTGACTTTGGGTCAGTCCCACCCTCTCAGCTCTAGGAAGAAGGAATTGCTAAACTAAAGTTGCCCTCCAAATGTGCACGGACTTGTCTACATAGTCACAAGACTGACTTGTGAGCAGCAAAAAAAGAAGATGTGTGTGTGTGTGTCTGTGTGTGCACATTGTGTAAGATCTTTGAAGGTGTCCCAAGATTCTTAGCTCCAGACTCATGTGGGAATACACAAAATTTTCCATTTAGGCAAGTGTGCGTTGGGCCAGTCTCTCCTCACATGAACAAGTGGCATCAGAATGTATACATTGTTTTGCCGTCTTCTATTTTAGATTATTTTCATTCGGCCCATATCAGACAAAACACTGATGCCATGAAGTTAATTTGAAATTTTATTCTATGATACAATGAATCTATGGAAACACTGAAAGGTAATTAATTAAGCAATTAATCGCAGGGAGAGAATTCTGATCTTTCCCCACAATCCTACCTGGAACATTCATCCCCAGAATCACCGAAAAACAGAGTTGGAAGGGACCTTGGAAATTTTCTTGTCCAAGCCCTGCTCAAGCATGAGCACAAATGACTGTCTTCTTGAAAGAGCAGCCACAACTTCTGGAAGCAAGTTTTTCTACTGGTTAGTTGTTCTCACAGTCAGAATATTCTTCTTAGTTCTAGGTTGGCTCTCTCCTTGATTAGTTTCCGTCCACTGCTTCTTGTCCTGTTTTCAGGTGCTTTGGAAAATAGGTTGACCCCACCTTTTCTTTGGGGTAGACCCTCAAGTATTGGAAGACTGCTATCATGTCACCCCCGGTCATTCTTTTCATTAAACAAGACCTACCCAATTCCTGCAACAATTCTTCATATGTTTTAGCCTTCAGCCTCCTAATCATCTTTGTTACACTTCTTTGCACTCTTTCTAGAATCTCAAAATCTTTTTTTTATATCATGGTGATGAAAAATTGGCTCAGGTTTTTTTTTTTTTCAAAGTCCTGGTGATGCACCTGAAAGTAGTACATTGCCCACTTCCTAAACTGAGCAACTTCCATACAAGAATGGACTAAAATGTTCCAATCTCTTTGCTTTATTTGGAGGTTTGTTTGGGGGCATTTGAGGATGTTGAAATGTATTTGTATAGGCCCAGTCCCACCGCACTTACGGGTGCAAAGAGGATGTAAAACATTAAAAAAAGCTTGCCATCCGTTGGAAAACACTATGCATCCGTTGTGTACTCACTGCGAACGTGTTTCATACGCTTATCATCGAGCATCCGTTCCATTGCGATTTCATCATCCATGCAAGAAGTTTTGAGCTGCACAAAAACTTGTGAACGGAATGACTTTCCCGCTGCGTACCGCATGCTACCCCATCCCGCCGCATATACGGGCCAATAAATGTTCTATGTCCGTTATCAATCCGTTAACTTATTCTGCTGTATCTCCTTCTGCCATCCTCTGGCCATCCCCTCAACCTCACATCCGCCTGCAGCTGAAAATGGAAAGAGGTGAGGAAAGAAAGTTACAACGGAACGTCTACACAGAGTAGTAGCACGGAAATAGAAAGGATGAAGCATATGCATCTCGTATATAAAGTTATTAATAAAACAGGACAAAACGTTTGTATCTGGGATTCTCGTATATTTAGGATGTCTGCGCCGGATGTCTAGAGTTATATAAGAAGGGCCCCATAGAGGACAAAAGATATTTTCTATAAAAAGGGGGAAAAATCACCTGCGGATGATTGGATGGTATGCGACCATTTACAGCCCACTATGTTTTGCATTGGAGGTTTATCTATCGCCCCACAACTATCCTATCTTATCCCACAAGCATGCGAGAGAACCTTCACCATTTTTTCAAAGTTTTTCACCAACACTTTATTAAATAAAAAAATGACAACTCACCAAGTAACTAAATTGTTGTTAAGCAAAGATAACCTTTATCGAATTTTCTTAGGTAAAACGTTTATGACTTTATTAAATAAGCACAAATGAACCAAGTAAACTGTATTAAGTGTTCTTAAGCCCAAAAGATATAAACTTTCTTTAGCGTAAATTTAGACTGTATTAAATAAGCAAAAATGAACCAAGTAAAAGTGTCTTAGCAAAGATAAACTTAACAAGTAAACAACTCAGTCTCTGACACTATTCTCAGTCACTCTGAGTCATGTCCTGGTCTTCAGCTGATAACTGGGCAGGGACTGTGAGGCTGGCTATGCGCTTTGAGCTGCTGGTCTGACGGCGCATTGGGGTGCTTGGCCCCGAGGGGGTCACAACAAGGTGGTGGTGTTGTTCAGGAAGCTATCCGAGAGCTGGACTCAGGTCGCTGTGAGGTGAAGGCCTTCATCAGCTGAATGACTTGCAGATATCAGGCCCAATACTGATACAGATTGTCCTGTTGACCGGGCTAGTTGGCTGTGGGTGGGAGGAAGGCTTGGGAGGATGGTAGTGGGGGCTGTCTGGTCTTCGACTGGGTGAGGAGTGGCATCCCTGTGGTCGCGCATGAACCTGGGCCTGACTGGCAAGTTCTGCTTCTGGCTGGGCGAAGTCCTGCGTAGTCGTAGCCTTGATTAGCGTGAGGGGCTGGTGAAAATGCCGCTTGGAAGGGCCTGTGACATCGCCTGGGTGGAGGAGCAGACCCTGGACTGGGTGAGGAGCAGCTTCCAGCTGGGCCTTGCAGGGTTGTCAGAAGTGGCTGTCGATCTCTGCTTCATCACCTGTACTGAGCCCTTGGGCAGTCCACTCAGGTCGTGGGGCTCATGGTAGGTGATGAGGTCATGTCAGCCGACAGAGATCTGCTCTGTCCAAGGTTGACTCAGCTGAGAGAGAAGTTCTGGCTGCTCTTCTTCATTGTGTCCCTGATCTCCAACAGCACACTGATGGTCGCTGGCCCTCCACGTCTGCCTCTCTGCCCTGCATCCTCTGAGCTGGTGGTGGGGTGGGGGTGGGTTGCCCCCTGATGGATGCCCTTCTTCTTCCTCCACTTGTGACAGCGTTATGTCATCCTCCACCGGGATCCTCCAAGTCCGCCCGTCAGGGGAGTGCAGCGTTGGGGGGGGGCTCTGTCCCGTGGGGCTCCCTGCTAAGACACACCTGCCCTGGAAGCTTAGCTGGCTCCTGGCTGGATAGGATGGACTGTGTCTGTGGGCTGTCTGAGGGAGAGGAGTGTCAGAAGGGGCTGCTCCTTTGGTGGCGGATCTCACCCTCCAGCGAAACTGCACCATCTTGCGCATGACGCCTATCATCTTCCGGTCAGTGTGTTGTGACAGTGCCTGCCCGAGATTCTGGGTGCTAGCATTGCTCATACAGGAGTGCATGTGTTTCCACCATCCAAGGAGGTACTTATGCCAGTGTAACCCCAGGCCTCTGCCTTGTCCTTCCAAGCTACCCGCTTCTTTCTTGGGTGTCCCTGAATAACAGTCTGTGCGCCCTTTCTCAGAGTGGTACTCGTTCTCCCTCAGCCATTCCAGCACCTCACTTCCGGAACTGCTCTCGGCCAACATGGGTACTGTTTCCTCCTCTCCCTTTCTCTTCCACTTTCCTCTCCTCCCTCTGGCAGGGGCTTCCAGCAGGGCCTTCAGGGGCTTGAGCAGCAGCGACTTCAGGGCGCTTGAGCAGCAGGGCCTCCAGCACGCTAGGGCTTTGAGGGCTTGAGGCCTTGGGGGCTGCCCACGCAGCAGCAGCAACAGACAGCAGCAGCAGCCAGCAGCACTTCAGAGTCAGTGCCACGGGACGGTGCGGAATGCTGGTTCTGGCCTTCTTCACCTTGCTCAGTGTCTTGAACAAGAGTAGGCACAGACTCCTCTTCTTGTCTAACTGACGAACCTGCAGATGTATCTGGCAGAACGATCTTTCCCCTGACTATTCTGTACTGGTGCGCGGCTGCATCCTTTTATATACCAGCAGCGGACGCCAATTCATACTCCCCGCATGCCCGCAGTGAACACCTTTGCATCTGATATACATTTTGCGCGGTCCATCCCCTTTGTTCCTTATTACGCATCCGTGATGCATCCGCTTTCATCCGCTATGCATCCGCCCCTTCCGCCTATGCGGTCCACTTTGAAATTCTCCACTGGAACCCCTTGGAGGTGTCTGCCACTTCCATCCACTAGACTTCTTTATGAACATCCATTAACATCCCCGACATACACCTACCGTTCTTATTCCATTTGTCTCTTTCCATTTCTTTTTATCAAATTTTCACCACTTTTGGACGCGGGATGACAACGGATGGAGCCACCCCCGAAATTTTGCTCGTCTGCTGTGTCCTTTATGCATATGTTTTGCGTCCATCGGCCAGTGGGACCGGGCCTTAAGTATTCAGTGTATTTTCAAGGATGTTTATGATGTTCCTGACCTGATCTGTTGCTAACCACCTAGATTCTGATTTCCTGAATGAAGCAGAAAAGATGATTCATCAAATGGCCCAAATATATGAAGAAGGGGCTGAAATGCAGATACTTATGGGTAAGTTTCTCAGGGTATGGGATGGGTGGAACATTCTACAACTATAGGTACTGAAGATACCACAATGTCCTGACAGAAAATTAGACTCAAATGAATATAATAGCAACCACAGGGCAATTGGTCATCTGAAAATGTCTAAAACTAAGTTGTGTGGCTCATGTGCATATTCTTAATTCAGCAGATGTTGTTCTGAGCTTCTGATTACATCACTATTGAGATGCAATTGCTTTTGAAAAAAATCTGTCAGACTTCAGGATTTCACATAGTACATCTTGCACAGATGATAGTGTGTTTCCAATGCTGGAGAATATTTTTAGCTCAGGCTTAAAATGAAGGGTCCCCAGTGCTCTCTGAGCCTGGTTGCTTTTTTCAGACATTTCATGACCCATCAAGGTATCATTGTCAGTGCTAGTAGGGGGTGATGTTTGTGGAGAGGAGGAGAAGGAGGACTGTGGGGTCTTAGGAACTCTCTGAACTTGGTTGTTTTCTTGCAGAGAAAAGCCAGTCTGTTCTTAAAAACCTCCAGTGATGGAGCACCCACAACTTCTGGTGGCAAGCAGTTCCAAATGTTAATTGTCTTCAATCTTAGGAAGTTTCTCCTCCTTAATTTCAGGTTGCTTCTCTCCTTGATTAGTTTCCATCCATCCAACAATCATCCAAGACAGAGGTCATTTTGTGGAGTTTCTCTAGGACTTTGTCTCAGTCTTGGGGAAGGAAAAAATAATTAAATCTCCAGCAGTTCCTGAAGGAGCTGTTTATAGCCATTCAAATCTGATCTCCTGGGAATTTACTGAGCAGCTTAGTTATCCCCTTTTGGAGTTCCTATATTACCCACAACTTGGCCTCCATTGATCTAATTGGGTATGTGGGAACAGGTGCCTCAATTATTAAGCATCAACCTGAAATATAGTGTCTTGCTATGCAAATTCCTCAAGTGCCCCCTCTCTCTGTTTCTTTAGAGAGCAATGGCCAAATTATAATTATCTGAAAGTTATGCTTTTGATTCAGTATGATGTTTTGCATTGCAGTTGCATTATTCTTACAAGTTCTGGATTGTGACATCAACAGATCTCAAATCCCTTTCCAACCTCCTTGTGACATGTTACACACTTCCTCAATCTGTAAATGGTTTGGACTATCCCTTCCCAGGTAGCAATGCTGTCCTTTCAAAAAGGCTTCTGTTTTTGTTCAGCTGTCCAGGGTTTCTTCTGTCTTCTTTCTTTCCAAGTCCAAATTTATCTTGTATGTCCCTTTTTCAATCACCAGGTCTTCTGGACCAAAGTTGACCTGTCCCTTCTTGTTAACTTGATTGGGGAAACCCAAGTAAGACAGTCCCATACCTGCACAGGTTTTGAGAGAGCCAGTCAGAGATGGTATTCAGCAAGTTCTGACCAGTTCTGGACTCAGAAACCGGTAGCAGAAATTTTGAGTAGTTCGGAGAACCAGCACCAACGTGCCTACTGTCCCTGTCCTGTTGTTTCTTTTATTTTTCTTATATGTATCCATGTATTCATAACTATGTTTTTACTTATACCTATTATCGTTGTAAGCAATTGAGAAACCACCTCTTAAGGCTAGGTCCCAACTGGCCGACGGATGCAAAATGTATGCATAAAGGACACAGTGGATGAGCAAAATTTCAGGGGTGGCTCCATCCGTTGTCATCTGCTCCAAAAAGTGGTGAAAATTTGCATAAACAGAACGGAAAGAAACAGAAAAGAACGGAAAAGAATGGACGTGGGTATATGTAGCGGGGATGTTAAACGGATGTTCATAGGAAGCCTAGCGGATGTATATCGGATGCAAACCATTCACTGCGCATCCTTTCTATTTCCGTGCTACTAATGCTGTGTGGATGTTCCGTGTACCTTTTCTTTCCTCCCTCTTTCCATTTTCAGCTGCAGCGGATGTGAGTTGCGAGGATGCCCAGAGGATGCTGAGAGGATACAGCGAACGTTTAACGGATGATAACGGACATAGAACGTTTGTTGCTCGTATGTCGCGGATTTACACATCGTACATGGCGGAAATTTCATCCGTTCACAAAGTTTTGTGCAGCTCAAAACTTCTTGCACGGATGAAATCACAGTGGACGGATGCTCGACGGATAGAGCGTATGAAACACGTATGCAATGAGTACACAACGGATGCATAGCGTTTTCCAAACAGATGGCAAGCTTTTTTTAACGTTTTACATCCTCTTTGCATCCGTTAGTGCAGTGGGACAGGGGCTTTACTGGAGATATTACAGTATCCTTCCCTTGCCACACCCACCAAGCCATGCCCACAGAACCGGTAGTAAAAAAAATTGAATCCCATCATGGAGCCAGTCCTAGAAAAGTCTCCAGAGAGATGTTGATTTCAATTTGTGTCTTTTGCAGTTATTTCTGGAGTCTCAGTCCAAAATATTAAATCAAGGAATCTGGATTGTCTTGCAGTTTCTTGAGAGAAAATGGAAATGTATTGATGGAAAGACACTTTATTATCCACAGTGAGTTTAGGAACTAATCTTTTCTCTTGCCTTTATAGTGTAAGTCATTAAGAAGAATGTATCACATGATCTGCATGTATGTAAGAAGTTTGTAGGATGAGTTCAGCAGAGATAAGAGGTTTCCAATGATTTTTTTTCACCCCCCCCAAAACAGTCATTCCTTTAAACAAATATGGACCTCAAAATTGCCTGTTATGTCTTAATCGCTTTTGGTTGCTAGTTTGTCTTTTTGTATTGGAAAAGGAAACTTTTTTCAGCTTGCAAACTGCCTTTTCCATTTTGTTGTTCCATGTGGTTTTTGGGAGCCTAGCAAAGAAGATGCAAAGAGGAGTGTGTGTGTGTGTGTGTGTGACAAATACACAAATAATTAAAGAAGATGGGTTCATTTTTTTTCTATTCCTTTTTACATTACCTGAAAACTTATGCCTATAAATCTTTTTTTTTGTAAGCTGAATGATTTTCCTCCCCCACCTTTGTGGGTTGATAAACTACATTTTAAGGTAGTACTACACTTTCCAACAAAGGTGCTATCCCAAAGCTTAAGAAGAACACACCTGATTTGCCTTTGCTTCCTTATGTTTAAGTATTATTTTAACATTAGCCACTAGAGGGAGACAGACTCATTTTTAATAGAAGAAAGACCTCCCCTTCCCTACTCCCCCCCCCAAAAAAAAGACTACAGTTGAAAATATTATATAAAAAGATTCTGCTTGCTTTGGATTTATTGGGAGCCCTTGCATGAAGATTGACAAAAAGAGACCAGCATTGTGATAATTTGCAAAGTATGTGCCACGTACGTATTCACCCCCCTGGAGAACCCAAATTATACCTGCACCAAATGCAAACTGATTGGATTCCTTGGAAAAGTGGAGAGGTTCTAATGGCAGGACTCTGAGACTCACTGTGAAAATGAGGAACTCTTAGTTGTATCCAAACTGAATGCAGCAAGGAAAAACAAAAAACCAAAAAAACCAACTGCACAAAAGCTGTCTGGTCCTGAGTACAAAGACTAATTTATTGATTGATTGATTGATTTGATTTGTCAAGCAATTATAAGATAAGTATACATATATACATAGTTATGAATACATGAAATGGATACATATAAGAAAAATAAAAAGAAACAATAGGATAGGGATGGTAGGCACATTGGTGCGCTTATGNCAATAGTAGACAGTCTAAGGTTAACGTTTTTGGGGTTTGGGGAAGAAACCACAGAGTCAGGCAGAGTATTCCAGACATTGACCACTCTGTTGCAGAAGTAGTATTTCCTGCAATCAAGTTTGATGTGGTTAACCTTGAGTTTGTATTTATTGTGTTCCTCCAAAGACTAGTCTATTGGGAAACAAAATGGATCTCTCCCAAGGTTGTTCCTAGAAAAGGAACAGCCCATTCACAGCATGAGCGTAGGGCAAAGGACAGGAAGTGTAAGCATCCTTAGAACAGAGGCTTTCAAACTGTGGGTTGAGGGGTAGATGCACTCCTAGAACGGGGGATGGATCATGAACACCTTGGAGGAGCTGAGGTTCACTTTTTAAAAACAACCTGAGCATCTTTGGTCAGCTTGACTGGAGCCCTGCTCCTTGGTTCACTTGTACAAACCTCAGAGGGCACTGGCAATTCCACAAAGTTTGAGAATCCTTGGAATATTAAAAGGTAAGTATTAAATTATTAGAAATATTTTTTCTTGGCCAACCTAAACCCAATGAAACAATTTATTTATTAACTTATTTGTACC
Organism: Laticauda laticaudata; assembly: GCA_004320025.1. Classification (NCBI taxonomy): domain Eukaryota; kingdom Metazoa; phylum Chordata; class Lepidosauria; order Squamata; family Elapidae; genus Laticauda; species Laticauda laticaudata. The sequence continues at coordinate 10,666 of BHFT01039102.1, forward strand.
CCACCTTTATTATTTTTACAAATCGTTCAAGGTGGAGAACAAACCTAGCACTCCTTCCTCCTCCTATTTTCACCACAACTCTGTGAGGGAGGGTTGGGCTGAGAGAGAGGGACTGGCCCAAAGTTACCCAGCTGGCTTTCCTGCCTAAGGTGGGACTAGAACTCACTGTTGCCAAAGTGAGTGGTCCAAAGTCACCCTGTCAGCTTTCATGCCTATAGTGGGACTAGAACTCGCCATCTCCTGGTGATCAGCCCAAATTCACCCGTCAAAACTAAAACTCCTGTCAATTGGACCAAAGTCACGCAGCCAGCTTTCTTACCTAAGATGCAGAGGGGGTATTCAACAGGTTCTTACCAGTTCTGCAGAACCAGTAGTGGAAATTTTGAGTAGTTAGGAGAACTGGCAAATACCACCTCTGATTTTACAGTATCCTTCCTCTGCTACACCCACCAAGCCATGCTCACAGAACCGGTAGTAAAAAAAATTGAATCCCACCACTGCTAAGATGGACTAGAACTCCCAGTCTCTTGCTTTCTAGTCTGGTGCCTTAACCACTAGGCTCTTGATGAATTTTATTCATTGGATTCCTATCAAATCATATGTCATTTTAGAGATCTGGGCTAATGCCTAGTTTGGAAGCCCTTGAGGTGATAAGGAAATGATGGTTTTAATGAGGGTTCCTTCTTCTTTTTTCAGTTTCTGGATGAAATGTAAGTCAGACCCTGCCTCCTTCACAAGGGACAAGTTTGTTGAAATAAAAAAAAATGTCCTACACCTGGGAACTGCTGGAGCAATCTTAACTGCAATGTGAAAAGAATCCCAGCTGGTAAACTGGACCCAGTCCAAAGGGAATGGGATAAGATTGGTGTCTCCCATTCTCTACTCAAATATATAAAAAACAAAACAAAACAACAACAAAAACCCGAGCAAAAGTCAGTGGTTTGGCTCTGTAAAGAAAATTCTACCAAGTTTACCTGCAGAATGGTGTTGTTTCTAAAACCTTTGAGAGTTGTGGGTGACGACAGTAACTTCTGCCAAATCCTTCGATCATAGCTCACTTCTGGTAGCAAAAGATCAGGAGACTGCAGTTGCTGTAATTCATCCCTCAAAAATATTTCTTCAACAACTAGCTTCTCCTTCTGATTGTGATTACCTGTGCATATTTTAAACATTTTAGAAAAATTTTCCCTGTTGCTGATTGTAGTATCTTCTTAAATGGTAAAAAATTCCAAGCAGTTTTCCATTTGTACATGAAATTCATTCATGGGAATGTGCAAAGGCCCATAAAAATAACTACACAAAAAGCCAGCTGCCAGGGTTCTAACAAATGCTCTAATGAAATAATGAGCCTCGAGCCAAACTTCAAAAGAAATCCAATTATATATTAGGAGCAATCTGTCAGCACTTATCCAAATGAAGCCAGCTCTGACTCACGTAATTTATGGTGCACCTATGACCCTATTTCCCCACTCCTCCCTGGGTGTTCATAAATCACATTCTCCAACAGATGACTTTCGCTGGGCTCTAGAGGTCACACCCTTTCAACTGGATTGGTAATCTGGGATATAGCCTTGGTAAGGTATGCGTGGAATGTACTTCTGGTTTTGATTGTCTTACTGCTCCTTCAGGTCTTTCCCCGCCTCCCTATGGCAACTCGAAAGGAGTCCAGGAATGCTTTACGAGTTGACACAGCTGCTGAGATCTGGGAATTACATGGCACTTAATGAATGCACAAAACAGAATAATTGAATAACAGAGTTGGAAGGGATCTTGGAGGTCTTCTAGTCCATCCCCTACTCAAGCAGGAGACCTCCTAACATGTCAGACAAATGATTATCCAATCTCTTCTTAAAAACCTCCAGTGTTGGAGCATTGACAACTTTTGAAAGCAAGCCATTCCATTGATTAATTGTTCTCATTGTCAGGAAATTTCTCTTTAGTTCCAGGTTAGATCTCCCTTTGTTCAGTTTCCATTCATTGCTTCTTGCCCTGCCTTCAAATGCTTTGGAGAATAGGCTGGCCCCTTCTTGTTTGGGGCAACCCCTTAGATATTGGAACCTTCTTCTTGTCCCAGAAAGATTTGTTGGGTTGCTGTTCCTTGAATTCTGGCTTGAATATCTGAATGCTCATAGACCCAAACATACAAAAAACAAGAACTTCCCAGAATAATCTCCCTTAAACCTTTCAGTAGTTGTAATGAGCCATGATTAGAAATGAAGTAGATGGAAGCTTGTTAAGAGACAGATCTAAACTAGGAGTCAGAACAATTAATTTGTGGAATAGCTTGCCCCTGGAGTTATGAGAGCTCCATCACTGGAGGTTTTCAGAAAGAGATTGGACACTGTCCAGGATGGTATAAAGACTCCTGCCTTGGGAAAAGGTTGGTCTAGAAGATCTCCAAGGTCCCTTTCAGCCCCATTATTCTATGGATTCTGTTCTAACAGGAGATCCAATCAGTCAATCCTAAAGGAAATAAACTCCGACTGTCCTTTGGAAGGATAGATATCAAAGCTGAAGTTCAAATACTTTGGTCACCTAGTAAGAAGAGAGGACTCCGTGGAAAAGACCCTGATGTTGGGAAAGATGGAAGGCAAAAGAAGAAGGGGACAGTAGAAGATGAGATAGATAGTGCCATCAATGCAATGAATGTGAATTGGGCAAATTCCAGATGACAGTGGAGGACGGGAGATCCCTGGCATGCTGTAGTCCATGCGGTTGCTAAGAACTGGACACAACAGTGACTGAACAACAAAATGTTCTAACAGCAACACTGATGGAGCTAAGGAGTTTTTTTATGAATCTATAGAAGCTGATCTCAGGAGCCTTTAGTTGGGGCAGATGAAAACCATTCCCATAGGCCAGTCAAAAAGATGGTTTCTTTGTTTTCTCTCTTTGATGCAGTAAAGTTCTTTAGATCCAGAGTTGATCAATTTCCACTGAGCTCCCTTTTGCTGTCCCTACTTTGGGATGTAATACTCAACTTTACAAAACATCAGCCTCCAAACTCCAGGCTATGAAGGGAGGAGGGGGTGAAAATCAAACTAACATCAGATCCCCTGGAAGCACCATTTTGTCCATCTCCAACCTCTAAACCAACTCAGGCAGTGAAGTTACTATCTAATGAGATAGATATAGATCTAACAATATCCTGACTCTGTTTGGTCCAGCCCATGGCACAAGCTCTTAAGCCCATGTCACACTGCACCAACGGATGGAAAGAGGATATAAAACAGAGAAAAATGCTTGCCATCCGTTGGTTAATACGATGCATCCGTTGTGTACTCACTGCGTCCGTGATTCATACTCTCTATCCATCCAGCATCCGTCTACTGAGATTTCATCTGCCTTCAAAAAGTTTAGCTGCACAAAACTTTTTGAGCAGATGAAGTATCCAATGCATTCCATTCTACATCTGCTACGCATACGGGAACATCCGTTATACCGTCCGTTTGTCATCTGTTACGCATTCGCTATATCCGCTAGGCATCGCTGTGGCATCCGTGCAACTCACATCCGCTCAAGCAGAAAACAGACACATGGAGGAAGCGAAACGGACATGGAATGGACACACAGTGTTAGTAGCACGGAGCGTAGAAAGGATGAAGCGGGATGCAGATCGCATATAAAGCATTTAAAACGGGAAAAAATGTTCGTACAGGAGACATATCTCGGATATTTTTTCGGATGTCTGCAGGATGTCTAGAGGATGCGGAAGGACACTAGTGGAAAACCTATATTTCCTATAAAAAGGGGGAGGAAATCACCTTGGATCTCACTTTCAGTACAGCAGCTCTGCTGTGCAGACCTCTTCACCCTTCATCTTGCTCTTGCTCTTTCCACAGCATCCAGTCATCTCCACCATGGATCGCCGCACATCCTTTTGGTATGCGCCATCATTCTACAACAGTGCGAAGCCCTCTACAGGCTCTTTCACCTGTTCTACGCAGGAAAAGGAGGCGTCCAAGAAGTGTGTGGGTCCGAAGATGGATCACAGAGAAGAGCTGAGTACAGATTGTATGACAAAGCTGATGGTGGAGCTGAGGAACAAAGACCCTTGTGCATTCCAGCACTTCATGAGGATGCCACCAGCCATGTTTGACAAAGTATGGACGGCTGAGACCCAGGTTGACCAAGGCAAACACCAACTTCCAACCCACCTGGACCCTGGCTGAAGGTGGAACTGACTCTGTGCAGCTGGCCACAGGGACCACCTACAAGAACATGCAGTACGCCTTGGAGGGTGCCACACAACACCATCAGCATTGTGGTCAGAGAAGTGGTACAGGCCATCATCGAAGAATACCTGGAGGAGCTCCTCCAGTGCCCCTCCACTGAGAAGGCTGGAAGAAAGTTGCAGACCAGTGGTATCAAGAGTGGAACTTCCCTTACACCGGTTGGAGCGATAGATGGAAAGCACGTGGCCTGCAAAGCTCCAGCCAAGTCAGGGTCCAATTATTTCAACTACAAGGGCTTCTTCAGCATCATCCTCTTTGGCCATGGTCGATGCTGACTACAAGTTCATGTACATCGATGCTTCAGGCAACGGGTCAGCTTCAGATGCCCAGGTATACAATGCCAGTGACCTCAAGGAGGGGCTGGAACGCAACCTTATCTTGGGATTCCCAGATCCAGGACCCCCTGCCCAACGACACACAAGATGTGCCCTATTTTCATCGTTGGGGATGACGCCTTTCTCCTCAGAACCTACCTCATGAAGCCCTACACCTCCAGATGCCTCACCCGTGAAGAGAGATCTTCAACTACAGGCTGTCCAGGGCAAGGCGGGTGGTGGAGAACGCCTTTGGCATCCTGGCCAACAGGTTCCAGGTACTTCTCACCACCATGCAGCATTGCCCAGAGACCATGAGGAGGATCGTGGAAGCTTGCTGGCATCCTGCACAATCTCACGCGCACTGCTACCCAGTGTTTGCATTACAGGCTCGTGGACCGCCAACAAGGCAATGGGGACATGGAGCCTGGTGAATGGAGGCAAGGAGTAAACCTGATAGATACTTGGATTTGCCAGGCCCCAACAGAGCTTCACGTGAAGGGAAGAAGCAGCGCAACCTCCTGAAAACACTGGTGCAACTCTCCAGCTGGAGCAGTGGAGTGGCAAAGACAGGATGGTAGATGCTTAATGGATGCTTCCTTTAGCCTGTCTCATCAAACGATGAGATTGGGCCATGTATGTTTGAGTGGCCCTACAATGAATAGGGCATTTAATAAAGAGTTTTTGTTTATGTTGAAATGTGTTGATCAATGATTAAATTGTTACTGATAATAAAGGGCCATAGGTGTGGCAGCTGGGAGGGTGGACCATACAGTCCCACTATCCTTGCACTGGAGGCTTATCTATCCCACTGCTATCCTAACCATCCCACAGCTATGACCCATCCCAAAGGTATCCCTGCCCATCCCACTGCAATCCTTACCAATCCCACAAGCATGCAAAAGCTTAAACCATTTCTAAAAGTTTTCCACCAAGACTTTATTTTTACAAAAGAACTGAACCAAGTTTGTGAAGCAAAAGATAACCTTTATTAATAACAAACTGTAAAGCAAAATGACCCAAGTAAAGTGTCCCAAGCAAAGATAAAGTCAACAGGTAGCAACCCAGTCTCTGGCACTCTTCTCAGTCACTCTGAGGCGCGCCCATGGTCTCAGGGGTGAAGGGTCCAGGGGCTGTGGAGGTGGCAGTGGCGGAGTGCTGGTCTGGTGCCATTGGGGTGCCTGGCCCCGAGAGGACAACAGGGGATGGTGTGTGGCTTAGTCCTGTGATGTTGAGAGCCCCTTCCTCCAGGACATGGGGTGTCAGTCCCAAGACCAATGACAGATGTTCTGAGGCCGGGCTTGGCTGTGGGTGGAGGAAGGAGGAGTGTAGTAGGGCCTGTCTGGTCTGCATATGAGTGAGGTGAGGCATCTGTGGCATCTGTGGCATCTGTGGCATTGGTGGCATCGGTGGCATCGGTGGGAACTGTGGCATCGGTGGCATCGGGTGGCATCAGTGGTACCTGTGGCAGCGCGAGAACCTGTGCCTGGACTGGGAAGGGCTGCCTGTGCTGCTGGAACTCCTGGTAGCTGTAGCCTTGGAGGGGAGGGCCTGTGGAAAGACTTGGAAGGGCAGTGACATCACCTGGGGTGGTGGAGCAGACCTGGACTGGGTCAGAGCAGGTTCAGCTGGGCCTGGAGGGTGGTGCAGAAGACCTGTGATCCTCTCCTTGATCACCTGGTACTGGGATTCAGGCATTTCCATGAGGGTCTGGTTGAGGTAGGTGAGGAAGGGCTTTCTGTTAGAGGATGGTATGTCGGACTGTACCAGCTGAGAGAGGAGTTCTACGTTGCTCTTGATTGTGTCCCTGATCTCCAAGAGGGACAGTGTGGCTCTGTCTCTCCGGTCTGGCTCTCTGCTGCTTTCTGTGGAGGTGGAGCTGGGGGTGGGTGTGGGTTGGGTCTCTGGTGGCAGTGGCTTCTTCTTGCTCCAACTGCGTCAGGGGGTCCTCCATGTGCTCCGCCACGGGGAGTGCAGCTGTCGGGGGGTCTCCATCGTGGGGCGCTCCACAAAATACCTGCCTGGACACAGGAGCTGACTCTTGGCCAGAAGAGGACTGGCTCTCTGTGGGCTGCCTGAGAGAAAGGGTAGAAAGAGGGGCTGCTCCTCGGTGGCGGATCTCATCCTCCAAGAAGCTGCACTTGGCCATCACGTAGATCTCCCAGTCGGTGAGCTTGACTGCGGCCTGGCCAGACTTCTACAGGTGCAGCTTCCCGTACCAGGTGTGCATGTGCTTCCAGCATCTGAGGAGGACATCCAAAGTGTAGCCCAGGCTCTCCGCCTTCTCTCTCTCCAAGCCGCCTGCTTCCGCTTGGTGTCTCGATGGAGCCTGTGTCCCTTCCGTCAGAGGTACTCGTTCTCCCTCAGCCATTCGAGCACCTCATCCTCATGTTCTTCTGCAATGGAGTACTGTCTCCTCTCCCCCTTATCTCGTGAATGCCTCTTCCTCCCTCTGGCAGGGCTTTCTGGGCCTCATCAGTAAGGCTTTGAGGTTCTAGGGCTGGTCCCCCACACCACCACCACCAGAGCAAGCACCAGCAGCACCAGCAGGACCAGCAGTAGCACGAAGCAGCAGCACCAGCAGACCAGCAGCAGCACCAGCAGAAGTCAGCACCAGCAGAAGCACCAGCACCAGGAGCAGCACCAGCAGAGTAAGCACCAGCAGAAGCACCAGCACCAGGAGCAGCACCAGCAAAGCCCCAGCACCAGCAGAGTCAGCCCCAGCAGCAGAAGCCCCAGCAGAAGCAGAGTCAGCACCAGGGGGTGGATGGTGGTCCTGTCCTTCTTGCCAGGGCTGGCAGGAGAAGGCACAGGTTTTCCTCTTCTTCCCCATGGTTGTTGGCTGAAGATGTGTCTGGCAGCAGGTCTTTCCTCTGAATGGTGGCCTGCTTGAGAGCTGCATCCTTTTATATCCACGGGGCTGACGCAATGCATCCTCCCCGCATGCCGCAGTGAATGCTTTGCATCTGCTAGGCATTCGCTAGGCATCCGTGATGCATCCGCGTCATCCGCTTGGCATCTGCTCTGCATCCATTCCTTCTGCTGCGCATCACTTCGGTGTTCTCCCCTGGAAGCTCTGCGGATGTGCCATCCGCTTCCATCCGCTAGGCTTCCATTGAGCACCCGCTTAACATCCTGGATACATCCTCTCCCCGTCCATTCCTTTCCATTGTTATCCACTCTGTTTATGCAAATTTGGGGCACTTTTGAGAGCGGATAACAACAGATGGAAAATTTGCTCGTCCGCTGTGTCCTTTTTACATACGTTTTGCATCCGTCAGCCGATGTGACCTAGCCTTTACATCTTTACATCTCCACCCCCTCACCTCTCTCTTCTCTCTTTTCTCTCTTTTCTTCTCTTTTTCTCTCTCTCTCTCTCTCTCTCTCTCTCTCACACACACACACACACACAAAACTAGGCAGCAGAGCTTCAGTTATACCATACCAATGGGTATACCAAGATAACTTTTTTTAAACCATTTTCTGTGGACCCCTCATCTCATTTTCTTTTCAGACTCAAGGAATCCTCAAAGAATCTAGATTACTATGCTCAGGTGAAGTCCAGTGATTATTTCCACATCATTTTCAAACTCCATGCACCAACTCAAAAACAACAGTCATGAAGAATGGATTCCTGTAGTTTAGCTATAGAGATAACTATCATACTGGAGACCTTTATAGTTGGAAGTGCATATTTATTTGGTGACTGCAATAGAAATCTGATAGGCTTTGGTTCTAAAAGGTCATATTCCTCATTTTTTCTCCAACTTTAATGTGCCAGTCAACATTGGTGAATTTTATGTGTCGCCAGACACTAATCTCTCCAATTAATTGGAGCCTGCAACTAATCTCTTCTTACAAACCCATCTTTTAAGTTCTTGGCAATCATCATTGATCCAGTTCAAATCACTTCCTGTGGGTTTTATGGCAGCACAGTCTTCATCTACTTCTCTATCACCAATGGATCCATTGGGATTGTCATTCGCCCAGTATCTAAGAAGAGAGGGGGGGGTTGGTGTCATAACTGCAATCATACACTCGAATTTCATATTTGCTAGCTCCCAGCCTGCCACGAACTATGGGGGGAGGAATCTGGGAGGGAGGGAGGAAGGCTAACAACTCTTCATAGCTTCCAGAGACACCATCTCAAGGTCAAAGGGCTGGGAATGGAAAGGCAGTTCCCAAAACAACTTATTCAAATGTAATTGGACAATAAGAGACCAGCAAGGGGGAGGAACAGTGTTCCATATTAGCATTCTTGGAATATCCTCACCTGATTGGTCAATACAGACCACACTGTGATTGGACGAATGAACAAAAGTGATTGGTTAGTAAAGAATCAACCGCGATTGGCCGTGCCGATTGTGGGAGATTCAGAGAGCTGTCATTGGATGCGAGACACCAGCAAGCTCTATAAGAAGGGCTGCCACGGCTCGCAGGTCTAGCACAGATCTATACCTTTCAATAAAGAGCTGAAGTTACGCTGGTCTCGAGTCTCTTTTTCCCACGCTTCTACACTGGCGACGAGGGTGGGATCCTGAGACAAAGAGACCAGTCGAGCATGTGGCAACTGAGTTGAACAACCGACGAGATGGCCAGCAGCAACTCGCCACCCGGACCATTCGATCAGGCAACCGAGGACTGGGAATCATACATCGATCAATTCCTCATGTTCCTCGAAAGCAACAACTTGAAAGATGCAAATGACCACAGGAAGAGAGCTGTGTTCTTTGCCCACTGTGGGCCCACAGTGTTCAAGATGGCCAAAGTGTTGGCCAAACCTGAAGATGTAAAAGATATGGCATGGCCAGACCTAGACCGGCTACTCCAAAACCACTACGCCCCAGCCGTTCCTAACCTAATCCAGAGACATGAGTTCTACCGACGGGATCAGAAGGACGGAGAGAGCATCGGGGACTTCGTGGCAGCCCTAAGAAATATCGGGGGTGCGTGCGGTAACTCCAATATGGACGAGGTTCTGAGAGACTGTGTGGTTCTCGGACTAAGAGATCCCATAGTCCAGAGCAGACTAATGGCTTGGGTGGACATTACGGTCACTGAGGCCATCGCTGAAGCCACCGCAGCTGAGGCTACAAAGAAATCAGTGGCCAAGATGCAACAAATGAACGCAAGGGACCGGCAAATAACTTTGAAAACCAACTCATCACCAGAGAAAAGACCTGAGGTTGGTCACAAAGCCACAACAACACACCCTGAGGACATCGATTTCCCCCTCCCCAATACTGAAGAGGAGGAGGAGATCCACAGATTGCAAACAGAGCGAGACTGATGGGAGCGGAGAGGTCGTAAGTCGGGTTTTCAGTGTGCCAGATTGGCAGCTTCTACAAACTGGATAGGAAAAGTGAACTGGGAAAGTTTGGCACACAAACTTCAGCTCTGGTTTTGCTATACTGTAATCCACTTGGCCTTTAGTAAGGTAAATCTTTCACACCGAATGGAGTCAAGGATCATTCTTACTTAAGGAATCAAGTTGGATCAGGACTGGCAGCTGGATTTCTACATGCAGCAAAAGGAGTACAATGTTGTTTAAAGGAACGACAACTTAGAGTGGAGGTGGAGTTAAGAAGAAGTATAGATATCTGGGGGACTTGCCACTCTTCTCCCCACTGCTGCCCCCTCCCCCCCGTCGTTCACTTTCCCTGGTGAAAATAGTCAATGAAGATTGGCAGAATCCCTGGAGATGCAAGATCAAGCCAAAATGTGCTGCTTTGGCCAGAATTTGGAGGGCTTGCTTGCAAAAAAGAAGAGGACCAATTGCATGGGACAACCATAAGGCAGAGGACAAAATCTTTGCCCCATTCTGAATCATAGCTGACATTGGACCAAGAACCGGTACAAATGAACTGGGTTCATACAACATTAGGCAAGGTTGGATCATTCATAGTTCAGCCTGCTGGAATTTCAGCCCATTTTCTCAGCAGATTATGTAAAAGCAGGCCATTGTATTATTCTTGATTTTGTCTGGCTACGGTGCATCGCATGACAACAGGAAGCATGCATAAACTCTATGTTTAGCATAAACTCTGTTAGCATTATGCATACTCTGTAGCACCCATGCCAACCTGAGCTACCTGGAGCCTAAATTAATTAAGCTACAGGTTTGAAATAAGGCTTGGAGAGGTAGACTTCAAATGATCATATCCTGGAGACTCACTGTATTAATAATCTGGAACCATCCGACCAGGCCCAGTGGCCTTCCACATTTTCATCCGTGAGGCCAATCCAGGCAGACTCGTTGAGCTTTGAAGATATGAACTTCTACAAAGACATAACAATGTAAAGAAAAGGTGGGGCAGCTTCACAAAATGAGATTAATGTTGGGTTTGTGTAGCCCCAGTGCCTAAAATTAACAATGAACAGTTCACTATTGTTTGCCAAAGTACTCCGTTTATCTGAAGAAACATCAGCTCCATATTATGGTGAGACAAGTCACATCACAATTTTGAAGATGGGACACAGAAGTTTCCACCTTTATGCCCCAACTCTGTTCAATGGAAGCATGCCAAGAACATGGTTAGCAGGGGAGTGGGAGTCGAAGAGTTTATTCTAAATGGGAGCTATTTTGGCCTGTTGCCTCTGATCTTCTAATTCAGGCTTGTTGCATAGAGTGTTCTAGTCAATTAAGATACAACACAAGAGTTGGAAGGGACCTTGGAGGTCTTCTAGTCCAATCCTCTGCTCAAGCAGGGGACCCTATCCCATTCCAGTCAAATAGCTGTCCAATCTCTTCTTTAAACCTCCAGTGATGATGTAATCCCAGTTACAAAAAGTTACAAACTCTTGTGCATGGAAATTTAAAATAATAGCAGACAAAGAAGGATAGGAAGATGCCAGCATTTAGCCAAGATGGAGTGCTGTGTTGAAAGCCCCCAAATATGAGAAGGAAGAAGATGATGATGATAATAATAATAATAACAACAATAACAGTAACAATGTGAAAGATAGTGTTGAACCAGCATTGATGGAGGTCAACAATAGGAAGCTGCTCAAAGTGCAGCAAACCAAGAAACAATATAGAAAAACAGCAATGCAAATTCGGGCTGACAGCTGGTGTAACAAAGTACTGCATGGACAGTTCCTTGAAAAGATCCAAGGAAAAGTAGATAAAGCCCATATCCCACTGCACCACTGGATGCAAAGAGGATGTAAAACGTTAAAAAAAGCTTGCCATCCGTTGGAAAACACTATGCATCCGTTG
>BHFT01039105.1:0-15079 GCA_004320025.1 Laticauda laticaudata
TGTTATTATCTCACCCTTCATCTCCTCAGGTTTCACGATTCCATTAGTCAGCATAAATCTCTGCCGTTGTTTTAGTCAGTGCTCCTGTCAAAAACTCCGCCGCTTCACCACACCACTCAGTTAGGAGCTTTCTTTACAGTATACATCAATATTCTGAAGATCTTTTTCTCTCTTTTCACTTCTTTTAATGGGCTGGGCTGTTGCGTCTCTGGTTCCGATCATCACAATTGTCACGATCTCCCTCTTCTGCCATTGGTTTTCAGGGGGTTCTTCTTCCAGTCTCCGGGATCGCGGCATCTCCCCAAGACCTCCGTGTCTTCACCTTTCTTTTGCCTACCCCTCCGGGGTCCAGCACACTCCCAAAAGCCACCAACTAGCAAAAATTGGAATCTTTCAGAGCGGCGATCAACTCCTCAGCTTCGCACCGACACAGCGCCCAACCAGAAGTCCCAATCTGGTTCTTCATTTTACTGACCTCAGAAGGATGGAAGACTCAGTCAACTTTGAGCCAGTCAGAATCAAACTCCTGACAGTGAGCAGTGAGATAGCCAACAGTACTGCATTCTAAACCACTATATCACCAAGGCTCTTCCATTGATTCCACCAGGAGATTCTACAATGATCTGTTTCACTGACATAAACTCATGGGCTGAAATCAGTGGTGGGATTCAATTTTTTTTACTACTGGTTCTGTGGGTAATGTGGTTTTTTACTACTTATTACAATTTTTTTTTACTACTGGTTCTTGGTGGGCGTGGTATGGCTTGATGGGCATGACTTGGTAGGCATAACAGGTGAAGGATACTGTAAAATCCCCATTCTCTCCCCACTCCAGGGGAAGGTTCCTGCAAAATCCCCATTCCCTCCCCACCCCACTAACCTGCTTTCCAACTCCATTCTCCTGTGCAGGGCAACAAAGAAGACCAAGCCAATCAGCTGGGACTTGGGAGGCAGAGAATAGATGGGGGTAGGGCCAATCAGAGGTGATATTTGCCAGTTCTCCAAACTGTTCAAAATTTCTTCTACCAGTTCTCCAGAAATGGTCAGAACCTGCTGAATAACACCTCTGGCTGCAATGTATTTCTGTATGTAATGGGCAGAGAATGTTTGGTTTCTTGGGCTTCTCTATATTAGCAGCTGGCTTTGAGCATGACTGTATAACTCTGAAAATACTTCCCAAATTCTGATAAGGGTTGAATGAAAGCCAACAAGATTTGAGAATGCCAAGACAATGTCTATACTGGTAAGGTGTTTGATAAGAATGCATTTTAGCTCCCCTTCATCTCAATATATTTATTACTTATTAATCCTCTTCACATCAAATTGAATAATCCAACTCTCAATCTGCCAAAATTGGAAAACAGACATGTCTACATTCTCCTTTATGCATCTGACATTTGCAGATACAAGCTGGTCCAAAGCAGGCAGTTTTCTATGCTTCTCAAGTGCTGTCCAGAAGAAATGTTCAGAATCAACTGTTCCAAAATCAAAGTCATAGTGTTTGTTAATTGCCTTATGTTCTATACATGGTGGTTAAATAAACAGCTAAGAGAACATGTCAAGATATTCATGTAGTCAAATATTGTTTTCCATATCACTGGTAATCATAAATCTCTTGCTGCCTAGTTGTCATAAATGCATAGAAATCAATCTAAGCTCCCAAAATGTCATTATTTCCAAAATAACTTGGTTCATATTAGCAGTTCTTAAAGTTTTTCCAGGTAAGGTGTGTGTCCAATTCTTCTTGGAGTTCAGAATTAGCCTTTGTAGGCTAATTCTTCCCCTTCAAATGGTACAATCTCAGTTTTGAAGCACCATCTAGCCCTATGCCTATTATCCTATATTCTATCTTCCAAGCTCCTCAAAAGTTAATGCTATGCTGTGAAGCTCATTTATTTGAAACTGAAACTTCTTCCTGAATTCATATCTTTTCTTATTTTTATTTATTTATTTTATTTTTAAATTTGATTTGTCAATCACTTACAAAATAATAGGTATAAGTATATACATGGTTATGAATACATGAAATCGGTACATATAAGAAAAATAAAAGAAACAATAGGACAGGGACGGTAGGCATGTTGGTGCACTTATGCACGCCCCCTACAGACCTCNACGGTAGGCATGTTGGTGCACTTATGCACGCCCCCTACAGACCTCTTAGGAAAGGGGTGAGGTCAATAGTAGACAGTCTAAGATTAAAGTTTATGGGGTTTGGGGAAGTTATTGGCTTAACTTATTTTTTTTTCTGGCTGGTGTAGCTTCTCTAATTTAGACTGATAACTCTGCCTGGAGCAAGACACTTCACAAGAAATTAAATTCTGTTGGTTTTTTGTGGACTACAATCACCCTGAACCTGCATTTGCCGATCTTAAATAGCATGATGGTGACTTGAAGATATGAACAGACCTGTCAGCCTTGTCAAGGAGCATGTCTTTGAGCTATTCTCATCATCTGCCTCTACCCCCACATTAGGTGCCTTAGTTGTCTAACACTTCCAAATCTAGAAGGGCTTTATCTGTGACCTACCGTATTTTAGCTGTAGTTCTGTTTTGCTGATTCTCCATCCATGCACTATGTTTGTGGATACTTTTATTGATTAATGATTTTTTTATTATCATCAGTTGCTAAAACCAACCTTAATAATTCAGAAAACTAGCTGTTTCAATTGGCCCTTTTAGCTCTTTAGCTTTTAAAATGATAATGACAACTTTTACCTTCTATTTTATTTTTTTTAGACTTGACTAGACTAGAATAACAGAGTTATTCCCCTGGTTCTCATCGTGAGGAAATTTCTCCTTAGTTCCAGGTTGCTTCTCTCCTTGATTAATTTCCATCCATTGCTTCTTGTCCTGCCCTTTGGTGCTTGGGGAATAGCTTGACTCCCTCTTCTTTGTGGCAACCCCTGAGATATTGGGACGCTGCGATCATGTCACCTCTAGTCCTTCTTTTCATTAAATTAGACATACCCAGTTCCTGCAACCATTCTTCATATTTTCGCCTCCAGGCCCCAAATATTCTTTGTTGCTCTTCTCTATACTCTTTCTCGAGTCTCAACGTCTTTTTTACATCGTGGAGACCAAAACTGGATGCAGTATTCCGGTCTTACCAAGGCATTGTAAATTGGTATTAACACTTCACGTGATCTTGATTCTATCCCTCTGTTTATGCAGCCTAGAACTGTGTTGGCATTTTTGGCAGCTGCAGCACACTGCTGGCTCATATTTAAGTGATTGTCCACTAGGACTCCAAGATCCCTCTCACAGTTACTACTATTGAATGAAGTACCACCGATACTGTACCTGTTTTTCTTGCCTAAATGTAGAACCCTACTTTTTTCGCCACTGAATTTCATTTTATTACATAGCACCCACTGTTTAAGTCTGTCAAGTCTGTATCTTAAGCCTATCTTCTGGAGTATTGGCTATTCCTGCTAGCTTGATGTTGTTGTTTATTTTTTCCAAATAATTTTTATTGTTTTCCACCAGTACAAATCATAACTATATTTTCAACAGTGTTTGCATCAACATTCAATATTAACTCACATTTCCATCATCTATTTGTACATATCCTTAGTAATTTTGTCTTTATTTATATTTCTTATTTAATATCTATCCTTATCTATTTTATCTATCTGCCAATTTGTGTATCACTTTCTTGAGAATTCTTCTTATACAATCATCTTTATCAATCCTTATCTCTCTTTTCTAGCCACATGTACCTACTATGCCAAACTGAGTAATATTCAGATTCTTCTTTTTCCCTTATTTTTAGTGTGAGCATATCCATTTCTGCACAATCTGTTATTTTTTGTAAAATTAGTTCTTCCGTTGGAACCTTATACTCTTTCCACATTTGTGCATAAGCTATTCTGGCCACTGTCAGTATGTGTAATATTATAAAATTTATCTTTTTAGGATATTGTTTTTTGATTATCCCCAGAAGGTATAGAGTTCCAGTTTGAATTCCATTTGGTGTCCCGTGATTTCTTGTATCCAATCTTTGATTTTGGTCCAATAAGTCCTGGATTTGGGGCATAGCCACCACATGTGATAAAAGGTACTGTCAATTCATTGACACTTCCAACATTTCGGGTCAGAATTTGGGTATATCTTAATTAGTTTTGCCATCAGTAAAACATTTTATATGAATTTTCCTTTTATGATGAGGCGTTGTTAATTTATAATTTATATTCCATAGTTTTTCCCACTCATCTAAATTTATATTATAACCCAAATTCCACGCCCATGCTATCATTGTATTCTTAACCGTTTCCTCTTCCATCTTAAAATAAGAAAAATATCTATACACTTTGGATATAAATTTTTGTTCTGGCCCAAGTAGGATTTTGTCCAATTGATTTTGCCCCATATCAAATTCAAATTCTTCTGCATCTTGTTTTATATCTATTTTGAATTTGAAAATATGGCCATCAATCAATTGTAATTCCTTGTTCTTTCAGATTGATTTGATTTTAATTTTCCTTGGGCATCTAATAGATCATTGTACTTTATCATTTTACCTAAATCTAATCTGTTTGGGTGTATCATGGCCTCCATAGTTGACAACCAGCGTGGTATTCTCACATAGTGTTTGTTCTTAATTTTTCTCCATGTTTGTAATAATGAATCTCTTATTAAAGGCCTGGTCCCACTGGCCGATGGACGCAAAATGTATGCATAAAGGACACAGCGGATGAGCAAAATTTCGGGGGTGGCTCCATCTCCATCGTTGTCATGCCGCTCCAAAAAGTGGGTGAAAAGTTTGCACTAAACAGAACGAACCAAGAACGGAAAAGACATGGTAAAGATACCGGATCTCTGTGGGCTAGTCCACTCGCTCACCCCCGCCGGGGAATGTTTAAAAGGCACTGTTTCATAGGAAGCCTAGCTGGATGGAAAGGGATGACACCTCCGAAGGGGTTCCGGGGGATAATTGTGAAGTGGAGCGCATAGCGGGATTGAAGCGAATGCATCAACGTACGCCGTAAAGGAAAGAAGGGGATGCAGGCGGAATGTATATCCGATGCAAACGTTCCACTCCGCTCGCATCCTTTCTCACTTTCGCCTGCTACCTCCACCCTCGCCTCGTGACCGACATTTGTGTACGCCCTCTTCTCGCTCTCCTCCCTATCTCTCGTTCCCCTCCCAGCCGCACCCGCCCGCATGTGAGTTGCGGGATGCCTCAGAGGATGCACGAGAGGATACAGCGGACGTTTAATGGATGATAAACGACATAAAATTGTTTGCTGCTCGTATGTCGCAGATTTACATCGTACACAGCGAAAGTTTATTTTTTCCCCAAATTTCGCCGTTTCACAAAGTTTTGTGCAGCTCAAAACTTCTTACACGGATGAAATTGCAGTGGGATGGAATGCGCTCGACGGATAGAGCATCATGAGACACGTTTATGCAATGAGTACACCAACGGATAGCAGTTAGCGTTTTCCTCAACAGATGGCAAGCTTTTTTTTCTGTTTTACATCTCTTTGCATCCCATAAGTGTAAGGTCGGGGGAACAGGGCCTTAAAATGTCTGTTGAAATAGACATGGTGTTTCCCATTTTTCTCCACAAATATGCATGGCCAGTCTTCATGGAGTCATGCTCTAATTGTTTAGTACATTCTTTTATTTTTAATTTGACCCAGTCATTGATCCCAATTCGTAATATTGCTTCTTTGTAATAAGCTTTCCCAATCTGGTAGCCCAAAACCACCTCTGCTTTTTACACTATCAATTTTAGCTTTAATGCATGGTTTCCTACACAGACAAATTTTGTTGTTATTTTATTACAAGTTTGGTTAAAGTAATTGTTTCCCTAATTATTTATCGGGATCATATGGAAAAGGATACATCAAGGTTTGGTCAGGGTGTTCATACATTGCCGATGCCTGCAACTCCTGACATCTGAAATATCTGAAGAGTGTTAGGATGTTCCCCACATCACTTGTTCGAATTCTTCTTCTCTCGCATTTGCGTAGCTTGGGTGTTATAGTCCTAGATCTCAGTTTAGATGTGTGCAGTGATGTGAATAATTTTGATATTTTATGTTAGCTATTTTTATACTCATTCAAATCATTACTCTAGTAGCCGCTCATACATACTTGAGTAATTTTTTTACTTTATGTTGCAATGTGTCTTCTTTCGATTATCTTTTAAGCATGAAAGTGGATAAAAAACTTGAAAGATTTTGCCTAAAGTCATAATAAATAGTCTTACGTCAATTAAATTGTTTTAAACAATTTCTATTTAATGTATATAGGTTTATAGAATGTTTTGCTGTGATAGTGAAATGGGTCATGATTGCATTTGTACTTTATTAAATAGTTGTTTTTTCGACTTGGTAAGAATTTCAACCCTGTTTTGGTGGAAATCTCAAAAAATGATTTATTTTTATTTTATAGGAATCTTAGTTCCATACCTTTTCAGCAGTAGGGCAAAGACTCCACAGTGGCATATGAACCCATCATGTTTATTCATCTTTTTGGAGTAGGGTTATACGGAACATAGATACCGGGAGTAAGAAATAGTCAGCAACGAAATTAACATAAAGGGATTTTCTTCTTTTCTTCTTCCTCTGCATTTGAAATATAACTTTTTAATACTTTAGAATAAAATCTTAAGGGTGCTCAGATCATCGAATCGCATAAGAACTTGAACTGCTTATAAAAGATTTATGTCCAGTAAATGCCTCGTGTCAGAGTGGGTAAATCCTGGTTCCATAGGTATCTTATATTGGTGTTAAGAAATGAACGCACTGCAAGGGCATGCTGAACAATGTTGCTATTAATAAAGGAAAGTGAATTTTACACAATGATGAATGTCAACAAGAGGTTGGGCCGCCGCAGGGCACAGTTGGTGCTCGCGTTAGTTCATAAAGCTGAGGCTGATGCAATGTTTCGACAACTAGCGTTTCAGAAGGTCTCATTCAAAGAGAAATGATTAATGCTATGTATTTAACACGATACCAGAGAATAACTGCAAGTGACCATCTTTTGAAGTGTTATCTTACAAGAGTATCGTCTTGAAAAGTCCATTTTTAAATAATCTTTGTGTTTGTTTCATTGAAAAGTTATGCCAGTAATTAACTTCAAGGGAAACAACAGGATTTCGAAAAAACTATTAGTGCACAACAAGGTTTTTTATTGGTATGTAATGCGCACTGTCTGTATGATTCAGCTCCTTTCGGTGTCATTAATAGCCACGTCATTGTAGTTGTGGCTTTAAAGTTGTAGCAACGTTTTCGGCAGAATGCTCAATCTGCCATCTAGTCAGGGTCCACCCCCCCCCTCCCCCCCTTCTGTATTAAAGGCTTCATCTCATCTCCTCCGTCATTGCTCGAATCCCTCCCTTCTCCTTCCCTTCCCTCCCTCCCTCCCTCCTCCTCCCTATACGTCTCTTTCTCTCTTTGCTCAATCTCTCCTCTCATCTCTCTCTCTCTCTTCTCTCTATATATATATATATATATAATAATAGTATATATATATACTTATATATATGTTTTTTTTTATAAGCTCTTCGCGGGTATATACATTTGTGCTGTTCTAGCTTCTTGGTATTATCCCACGTCATTGTAGTTCTGTTAAAGTTGTAGCTGATTGGCTGTTCTGTTTAACAAGTTGTAGATTCTGGCTGAACGTTGCTATAAAACAAAAAAAGAACACAAAAGAAAAAGAAAAAAAAAAAAAAAAAAAATAAAAAAAGAAAAAAAAAAATACGATCAAAAAAAAAATAATAAAAAAGAAACAAAAAAACAAACCGAAAAACAAAAAAAAGAACTTGAACTCAGACTTACAATGAGCCTACAACTTTAACAGAACGTAACAATGCAAGTGGGATACATACCCAAGGAAGCTAACAGCACAAAATTATATAGTATATTGTGTCAGTTTGCTTCAGTGGTGGGTGTCAAGTTCACCTCCTGCGCCTACTTCAACCATTTGAAACCTGCCCTCATTTAATAAAACGAGTACGCTAACATCGAAGAAATGACACCCAGACCCACACCGACACAAGTGCGCGGTGACACGTCAAGATGTCTAACCACCGAGACACTTCCACGCAAGAAAAAAGACTCAAGGTGTATCGAGGTCAGCTCGTGGTGCATGCCCACACGAAGAGGAGACACGAGCGACGAACCAGAAGCCTATACTTGCAGACGTGCAGCCATACCACACTTCAAACCCCTGCTGACCATACAAGAAGCAAACCTGACACGCACCATGAAGATGTGGGCACGACCACGAACACGGAAGCCAAATAACAAGAATAAAGCTGCAACCAGCTCAAATCCCAGAGCAACTAAAGACTACCTGGAGCACAGCCAGGTCCCACCTAACCAGCAGAAACACACGCCCCAGTGCCAATCAGAACAACAGCCAAAGCCTCCAGCTAACCAATGTACAGAACCGCAGCCAAGACCACGCGCAATCAGTCTCACCCCCAATAGCAGTTAACGAGAAGAAGCAGACTGCAAGCTGCGACATTACTACTGAGAACACAGAGCTGACAGAAACAAGCCTGGAAGAGATGATGAATGAGACTTCATGAAAGCCGTTGACCTAGATACTTCCAAATTCTACAGACGCTGGGAAGAACCCGAATATGGAACCACAGATCCATATATATATAGTTATAGTGGGCAGTTCAGCATTCCTCGTTCGGGTATATCTCACGTCAATTGTAATGGCTTTTAACAGTTTGCTAGCAACGTTTCAGCAGAATCTCGATGACTGCCATCATCGGAGGGCTGTCTGTAGATAGGAGTTGTGTATGGTAGGGGTCAGGGCTATCACACAACGATTTAGTTTTAAATTTGTAGGCAAGCCTACCTGTTTGAGGCCAGACTATGCTTTTTATCTTCATCGCTAATGTCGCTCGTGTGGAAGTTCTTGGTCTGTCGTTTATCTGGTCAATTGGCAGCTTTGGTTTGATCCTTTTTGGTCTTGGAAGCTTTGAAAATTCCTGACCGGCGCAGCTGCAGAGAACAGACCGAGATGCAAACTCGGACGGAGCCTGCTTCAAGAGTTTAACATTTATCACAGCACAAGGCAGAACTACTAACGTATACCTGAAAAGAACAGAAATGTCTCTACTCAGAAACGAGGTCGTCAGCGCAGTAGATGAAGAATGTCCAAGTGAAGGAGTAAGTGGAGTCAAAGTATAAACAAGATTTGAGAACTAGCACTACACCCTGGATTGAAGGCAGGCAAATTCCACCCTCTCTACTTTGGGATAAGATAAAAACATCTTACACTTGCGAGGAGCGTGAAACCTGCAAACCACTTACAAAATATTGAAAAAACTCTTTAAAGAAACTCAAGCAAAATTTAGAACGATATGGACAAGAAACCCCCCACAACTCAACAACAACACCTGAAACAGCATTTAGTATATAATGTTCCAACAGAGAACTCTACCAAACAGAAACAGATGCTCTAACCAAGGATTCAATTTTATGCTTATATGCACCCAAAAAAATCCCCACAGAATCCATCATACTGTGCAGATAGAATCCAGCCTAAACCAAATTAAATACAGACTCTGAAGCTGACAGAAATATAAGCTGACACCAGGTCTACAACATCTTAGCACCAAGCCAAAACCACCGTATAAGCAACTTGCAAAAAGATCAAGTTCAGAAGCGCTAACACAAACCCTCACAAAATGATAAAGCATAAAATACTCCCAGCAGATAAAAGGAATGCAGTAATGGATAGAAAAGGACATATGAAACCAAAATTGACAGACCTTTACTCCAAGACTCCACACTACAAACTCTATGAACACAGACCCAACCACATATCTGGAAAAATATGTTTCAAACAGCTCATTCACGCACTTCTTTAGCAATGATATCAAACATCTACACGGTGGAAACATAGAAAATCTGCTCTGTAAGTTGTCGACGTGGTTTCACACTGTTCGACCAAGTCCCATAAAAGAAACCTTGAAATCATCAAAAAATAAAAATAACAAAACCAAGTTCTAAAAGCACCCAATGCATAGAACTAACACGAACACTTGCCTTAACCAAACACCATATTTCCAATACCACAAGCAGTACTCAAAGATAACCACGCAAATTGAAGGAGCCCCCTATTGGGATCACCACTGCCCCCGTTCATTGCAAACCTTGCTTCATGGAAGAATTTCACAATGCCAGAGCCCCTGGCTAATGCGCACCTACAATACCCAAACTCTATTGGCTAAGATACCATCGATGATACTTTTGTCGATTTGGCCCCCATGGAAAAGAAATAACGCATACAAGAATATGTCACTAACACACTGTAAACAGCACACACCCCAAAATCAAGTTTTACATGAGAAATGTAACCAAACACCGTAACTACACATCTCCAGAGCGCCTCACTAATCTACAAAAGAACAGATGGCACACCTAGGCAACACGTCACCCGACTATACCAGAAGAAAACACACTACAACCTCAAACTGCTACTATCTAAACGCCCAATCCCACGCACCACCCAGCACAGATAAATTCCCGTGGCCAATACATCTAATCAACAGAATCCAAATGTCCCTGGCAGACAAGACACTATATAACGATGAAATATTGGCGATGCCATGCTGTACAATAATGTGAAAGGTACCTGCACGATGCCCATACGCTGTCATTCCCATTAAAAACAAAATCACATCAGCTGATTGACTCAAAATACACACTCACTAAGACAGTAATGAGAGTCCTAAGATAGGTACAACTAGACCATAGTGGAACAGCTCTCTGGTCTTGCTCCATTAACATAGTGTTCAAGGAGGTACTACAAGACAAACATCAGTGAAGATACTACACAGGCATCACATCAAGACTGCCTTCAATACAGAGTACGAAAAATAAATAGCAGCCATCTTTAGAATACGCCCAGAAGACACAACGGACTGAATCCTTGGAAACAGTCCAACGTTGTCCGACGTTATATGAAGTTCCCTGTTGCATCAATACCGCCACATACATTGCGGCAGACGCAATAGAGAAATAAGTGACCTGCCTAGATGAACACAAAAAATTCACGTAAAAAGCTGAACAGACACCTCCGGGCTCACTAGTCCACACATGATAAAACACAGGTCAGAAATTCAACTTCAGTGGACCAAAACCCTTGCTACTATACGAAGAACCCACCACGAATCATTCAGAGAAGCCATAGAGATTGAAAAAGACTGAAAGCATGCAATAGAGAAGATGACTTCACCAGACTGTCAATCCAATATTGGAGCCTGCACTCTCAAATAGGAAAGATCTCCACCACAAGCCAGGCAAACACCTGGGCACAAACAGGCTCCCCCGATACCGTCTAGCTCCAAACGACACCCAACCAGCACCTAGATGAAACCCTAAGCTTCTTAATAGATAATAGCCGTCCTTTCACGCGAAGCCAAGCTGCACTGAAAGTCCCCAACACAGGAACAGAGTGTTGCCAGCCAATCAAGCCACAAAACAACCAGAAAAACCAGAACCCAATCAAACAAACTCCAAGTCCCAATAACACAGACCAAAAGACGCCCAACCCAATCAGGATGTCGAAAAAAAAAATCCTGGCATAGCAGTAGGCTGCTCAAATTTAAAACCAACGGCTGTGATGGCCTGACCCAATACAAACTCATTGACAGAAGCCTGATTGATGGCGATGAGAATTCTGCTGAAAACGTTGCTACAACTTTAAAAAGCACTACAATGAACGTGGGATAATACGCGAAGAAGTCTGACAGCACACATGTAAGTCCACAGAAACATTAAAAAAACATATAATACATCAAAACACACACACACACACACACACACACATGATTAATAAAAGAAAAAGTTGGTAAAAAGTGAAATAAAAGTGCAAAAAGAAAAAAATAAAGAAAAGAGATAGAAAAGGAATGAGTTTTCAACTTATTTTGGTATAGATATACTGCAGATAAAACATAAAATAAAGTTCACAAGTCTACATTATTTCTATAATCCCACATAATTCTATTTATCAAATCTCCAAAACAAATTTTGGTTTTTTTCAATTTCTTGCAAAAAGTCTAAAAGGTTTGCATGTGGAAAGAAAATTAGCCAAAGTCTTTTCAACATCAATTTTGCCATCTTTGCCAATTCCATCAGCCAATTCCATCTTCACTTCCATGGCAGTGATTTGTATATACTTCCATCATTATGCAACTTAAATCTTTCCATTAGCTGAGCATAGGAAAACCAATGACACATTTAACTTTCCAATTCTAAGTGTTCTCTTATTTTTAACTTAAATTCTCCTTGAGAAAAAAAAATCAGTACATCAGCATAAATTAACCTTTTTTTGTTTAACTATCATCTCTTCTTAAAAAAGTTTTTTGGGGTAATAATTATAAGGGACTTTAGGAGACATTCTTGACTTATACCAATTCCAAATTCTCAATAAGGCATGCCTAATAAAGTGATTTTTAAAGTCCCCATTAACCTCAACTTTATTATATCAAAAATGGCTGTGCCAACCAAATCTTAAATCACATCTTTCCACCTCTTATTTCTTAAAGTCACTCACTTTGTCATCCATGCTAAGCAACAAGCTGCAAAATATACTTTCAGAGCTGATCATACTAACCCTCCTCTTTCTTTAGCATCGGGCAGCAATTTATATTTAACTCTCAATTTCTTGCCTTGCCAGACAAATTTAGAGATATCATTTTGCCATTGTTTACATAGTACAGTGGTTAATCTAGATATTCTATGACACAGAAATAATATTCTTGATAAAAAATTCATCTTGATCACAGACATTTTTCCCAACAATGACAATTGCAATTTCCCCCGTCTCAACCTATCATTGTTAGCTTCATCGGATGCCTTGATGTTATTATTTTGAAACAATGTACAATTCATATTAGTCAAAGTACACCCATTTTTCTCAATTTTGAAATCACATTTTTTCCACGAGATCTTGTGTATTCATATTTTTACCAACTTCATTGTTCTTTGTTTATTAATTTTAAAAGCTACTAGTACACCAAAATCCTTTAATATTTTTCATTTAAAAAATCAATCTCTTTCAGGGTATGATATAAAAATAAGACCACATCATCCACAAAAGGGCTCAACTTATAACTCTCTTTTTACATTTTTAGCCCCATTATCTTTTCTTCTTTGATGTCTCTATTCAATACTTCAAGAATAAAAATAAACAACAAAGAGTATAAAGCATGACTTTTCTTGCCTCTTTCTGGATATAAGTTTCGTTAGATCATCATTAATTGAAGTTTGAATCTTATGAAATGTACGTATTGACTTAAATCCTTGAGTAAAATTCTTGCCAAAACCCATACCTTCCAGAACTTTAAACAAAAAAATCAATTATCAAAAGCTTTCTGTGCATCTAAGATTAATGCAGTTTATTTTACATTACATTGTTGTAAATATTATATTATATCATATTGTCTTTGAATGGTCTTTTAGGTAAAAATCTACATTGTTCTTCCTGAATAAACTCTTGTAAAATCTTTGTAATCTATAAATTTTTTATAATCTTTATAATCATTATTCAATAAGGAAATTAGGCTAATTCTTAGTAGAAGTTAAATCTTCTCCTTCCTTTGGTAACAACACAATACTGGCCTTTTTCCATGTAGTTTTCGTGCTTAGCACTTTTGATATACAAAAGAACATTTTGATTATCTTCTCTAGGCTTTGCCAAACTTGGCAATAACAGTTCCCATATGGCAAAGACTACAGAAATTAATATCCACAGCTAATAAATTGCAGCCTTGGCAAAAAAAGAAAAAAGAAAGAAAAAGGAAAAAGTCAGTTCATACATATTATTTGGAGGTCATGATATGGTTCTTTATTCTGCTCTCTCTTTTTTGCAGCCGATAAGAAAAGAGACACCAATGTTTTGCTGAGCTGAATGATCATTTAAAATAACTGAATTGCATGTTTATGGAGATTCTAAATGTTTATGTTTATGGAGAATCTAAACCATCCAGATTATGGTTGACCCAAAGGTGCTTTTCAAAAGGCAACAGGACTTTCTTTGATTTTTTTTCCCTTGAAAACTTTTCACTTCTCATCCAAGGAACTTCTTCAGAACTGAAGAAGGTTCTTGGATGAAAAGTGAAACATTTCAAGGAAAAAATTAAAGTCCAGTTGTCTTTTGAAAAGCATCTTTGGGACAACTGAATTGCACGCAACTAGATGAGCTAGGTATTATCTACACACATTAAACTCTTCAGCAGGGGCAATGTCTGTTGTTAGGAACTAAGAATGCTTCTTTCCAAGATTGACATATAATATTGATTTTGCGCTTTTGGAAGCCAACTTTCAATGTTCTTTCCAACATTTTTTGATAAAGTATAAATACTTACCAGTCGTATGATGATAATGATGATATGCCTTTACCCAAATGCAGTACAAAAGAAAATGAAAGCCAACAGCACAATAATAGCAAATCAAACCAATAAAATTATTGGGAAGTTAGACCTTGTAGTAGTCCAACTTGCCTCCAACAGGAATGGCAGATAGACATTAATCTTGCATTGGGGAATGCAAAGAGAAAAGGAAAGGCATAGACATTTCTTTTCAGTATCTACAGCAGAAAAATGATGGTCAAGACATAGTCCCTTGAAAGATAGTTCTTCTAGGTGAAAATGTCCCACAAGTGGTTTCTCAGAGGAGATGCCATATGGATTCCTTTCCAAGATATAATCCAAGCCTCACAAAAGTGTTCTAGATCAGTTACTTAGCTGGTTACACAAAGTCCATCCACTTTAATTTAATGCTGTAAATCAGTGCATCTTATCTAAAATATTATTAGCTATTTGTTGATTGTGGAGATTCTCCACAATATAGATCATGGTTGCCCCAAAGATGCTTTTTCAAGAGGCAACTGGACTCTCTGTTTTTTCTTTGAAGAAGTATTGCTTCTTATCCACGAAGTTTCTTCAACTCTGACTGGATAGTGGGAAATGAAAGAATTTATACTCTTTGCAGACAGTTGCAAAATGACCAGCTATCTACAAGGAGTATAAATCCTTCCATTCCCCACCATCCAGTCAGAGCTGAAGAAGCTTCTTGGATGAGAAGCAAAACATCT